>PVHP010026727.1:0-24274 GCA_004024765.1 Zapus hudsonius | reverse complement strand
TTCTTCCCAAATCCTTAAAACTGGTGGGTCCCAAGGTCAGCTCTTTTCTCTTTATGCTATCTCCAAGATGAAGTCGCCATATTCTGATGACTTCCAACACCATGCCTCCAGCCACACAATGTCTTTTGTGAAAGGGCTTCTTGCCACTGCATATGAATTCCAGATGCATGCACTACTTTATGTATCTGGCTTTACATGGGGACTGGGGAATCGAACCCAGGCCATCAGGCTTTGCAGGCAAGTGTCTTAACTGCTGGGCCATCTCTCCAGCCCCCAGCCACATAATTTCTAACACACATTTGTTCCACTCTTTTGCCATTTTCCCACCTCCCGGTGGCTTATTCAGGTCACAATTTCAATGCCCATTCAAATTCCCCATAACCACTCTATTACTCTCTGCAATGAAATTATCATCTCCCCTGCCAAAACCCCCCAACATATTCGGAGCATTTTTCAATATTGCATTACCTCTAGCACCCAAGACAGTGTTTGCATATGGTTAACACTCAGATATTTGTTGAGTGAATTAATGCTTGACCCAAGCCTGGCACATAATACCTGCTAACACGTGCCCAACGTGGTGCTAAATGCACTACAGGAATTGCTTCATTTTGTCTTAAGCATTGCAACTAGCTCCACTTTAGGCTAAAATTCCCCCCTTTTTGTACTTTGCTGGGATACCAAGTCAGAAGGGACATGGACCTCAGTGCCTGATCCAGAGAGGGCACTGTGTGTTATTTTCCCATGTACACCATAAGTATTCAAAAGGTGTGTATTCAAAGGAAGGAGGGGAAAGACGGGGAGGCGGGGGCCCACAATCCCATCTTCTGAGAGCTTAAAGGAAGTCGAATAGGAGGAAATGAACTACAGACCATCTGCCCTTTGTATTTCATGGCCCTCCCCCACAGACAGGGTGAGTGTTCCATCTCTAGACCCTCACACTGGCTGACAAGTCCAGTTCCTCTGTCCTCCCCGCTTAGAGAGGGCTAGGTTACTCTTACCAGGCAACCCAAGGGAGGAGCTTAAACTCTAATTGTCAGGTACAGGGGAAGAACTATGGAAGGGCTCAAGCCCAGACTATTGGAACCCACTTTGCTTCTTGACTATTCCTCTTTCTTGGCTCCACCAAGGAAGGGTAGGCACTTGGCAATAGTTTTCTTTCTCTCCATCTCAGCATCTCCATCTGAAGAAAAAACAAACAAACAAAAACTCCTGCTTCTGATGCTCCATGGTCTCTACAGACACCTGGCATTTCTTTTCTTTCTTTTTTCTTTTCTTTTCTTTCTTTCTTTCTTTTTTTTTTTTTTTTTTTTTTTTTTTTTGAGCCAAGGTCTCACTGTAGCCCAGGCTGACCTGAAACTCCCTCTGTAGTCTCAGGCTAGCCTTGAACTCACAGTGATCCGCCTATCTCTGCCTCCTGAGTGCACCACCAAGCCTGGCCCATACCTGGCATTTTTATGTGGGTTCTTGGGATCAACAATCCTCATGTTTTCAAGGAAGTGCTTTTACTGACTGAGCCATCTCCCCAGCCTAAGAACAGAATTCTTTCTTGTTTGTTTTTGTCTTTTGAGGGAGGGTCTCACCTAGTTCAGGCTGACCTGGATTCACTATGTAGTCTCAGGGTGGCCTCGAACTCACGGTGATCCTCCAGAGGATCACCCCACATGCTGGAATGAAAGGCCTGCGCCACCACACCCAGCAGAATTCTTTAAAATACAAGTCTGGGAGTGCTCTTGGAAAGCAGCAACCCTGTGGGCCTCACCCTCCTCCAAAAGTGACACACAGCAACAGCCAAGCCAGCAGTCCTTCCCTGCGGTATTTATTAAGGAATTTACACAAACACAGGAGAAAGGCAACCAGGCATTGTGGTTCCCACACATGAAATCGTTTAAGCCAAGTTCTTCTGTTTGGATTTTCAAGTGGGGTGAACAATGGCTGAGAGGAAAGGTGTCCAGGCTCTCTGGCTCACACCCCTGGAGACGGTGGGCAAGCAGAGCACTGGGCACACGGGCGGGAGGGTGGCAGAGTGGAAAGGCGAGAGGAAGCTAGCCATGAGATGGCAGGTTTTAAACTAGAAGATAACCCAACAACAGAGTCAGTGCTGAGAAATACCTCTGCTGTGAGCCTGGAACTCTAGAAGCAAAGAAAACTGCCCAGAGCGGGTGGGGAGAAGATGGGAAGTGCACGGGCGCGGGCGTGCGCACACACGCACACAAGCACACGCGTGCACACACACACGCACGCAACACATACACGCAGTGCACACGCACGCACACGCAGTGCACATGGTAGGTAAGCAGGGCTGGTCTCCAACCTCGGGCAGGCCGGCAGGGAGAGGGCGGCGAGGACGTGTGCTTGTGTGTGGGACCTTCGTAAAGTCTTTGGTGCTGAGAAAGGCTGGCTGAAGCAGCAGGTCCTGAAGCCCCAGACCCAGAAAGCACTGGGGGTGAAAGGGGTCATGTTTTTGCTCATCCTCACAGGAAGGTCCAAGGGGTATCTGACTGCAGTACTGTGGATGGAGTACAGTGCCTCCCTCTTCACCCCAAACTTCAAACACTGATACTAACATGAAAGACCTCCACGCCCTCCCCTCTCTGCCACACATCACCTACAGAACTTTCTGAGGGTGGGAGGAGGCTCTGCCTCGAGGGAAGGTACCAAAAGCTGTGCACGTTTCCCCCGAAGTTCAAGTGCCCTCTCGGGCTGATATTTCTAAGGTGCTGGTGCCAGGAGGGGACAGGAGCTGTGCAGGGAGGAAAAGGACAGCCAGAGGGCGTAACAACAGAAAGCAACAGAGAGGTCTGTGTGTTGGGGTCGTGGTCAGGTTGGCAGGATGCCAAACCCAAATGACTTATTGAGCAATTTCTAAACCGAACGGAGAGGTAGGAAAAGGGGATGGAGGAGGGCTGCGGGAAGAAGATGGAGGGGGAGAGCGAGGGCTGAGGATCCGTCAGCACACAGGTGCTGGGCATTTATTTCCACATCTGAGGACTGAGCGTCTGATTGGCTGCCTGGCCGTTTCCACCGCCCATTGACTGTCCATAGCTCATCATGCTGTTGGCTCCATAGAAGTTCATCCCAGCCATCTGCTGGGTCATCTGAAAGGGAGAGAGGAGACTTTCAGACCAGTCTGTGGGCACGCAGCCAATCTGTGCTGAAGGCAGGGCAGGGGTCCTTCTGTTATGGGGGGAGGGTGAGAAGATGGGCAAAACTGCCCTTAACCCTCCAGGGACAGGACACTGCATCCACGAGGGACTCTGGGAGGGCAATGCTACCAGACACTGATGTCAGGGAGGGAACAAAGGAATGCTAGGTCTGATCAGCAGAAAACCTGCTCGTGGGTTCTTCTCCTCTTCCTTTCTAGGCCCCATCCTGATGAAGGAGCCTACTGTGAACTGGCCACAGCCAACCCTCAGAGTCCAAAGACAGGCCCCCAGAGCAGTGCTCGGCTGCATCCCCAGCAGAGAAGAGTCACTGTTAGCACGACACTGTTAGCAGAGGGAAACAAGAAATCGGGCTGTTCCAAATGAATAAAGGAAACAGGGGGAGACAAGGATGAATCTTCAGAACATGGCCAGCAGGGCAGCTGGGAGAGGGTCAGTGGAATGAGGCTTCGACAAGGCTTCTTTTTTTGTTTTATGTTCTGTTTCTAAATCTGATCTTATTATGTAGTCCTTGTAGTTGGCCTGAAACTCACTATGTTCACTAGGTTGGCCTTGAACTTGTGGCCATCTTCTTGCCTCTGCCTAAGTGCTGAGATTATACAGGTGGGCATCATCATGCCCAGCACAGGAACTTCTTTATAATTAGAAAGTCTGGGGCTGGAGAGATGGTTCAGCAGTTAAAGGAGCTTGATTTCAAAGCCTGTCAACACAGGTTCGATTCTCCAGTACCCATGTAAAACCTATGCACAAAGTAACATGTGCATCTGCTGTCGGTTTGCAGTGGCAGGAGGCCCTGGCGCACACATTCTCTCCCCTCCCCATCTCAAATAAATAAAAAATAGTAATTAAGAAAGAAAGGAGGGGGTTGGAGATTTAGCTCAGTGGATGAGCGCTTGCCTAGCAAGTGCAAGGCCCTGGGTTCCGTCCTCAGCACCGCAAAAAAAAAAAAAAAAAAAAGAAAGAAAGAAAGAAAAAAGAAAAAAAAAAAGAAAGGAAGGAAGGAAGGAAGGAAGGAAGGAAGGCAGGCAGGCTGGCTCCCTCAAGTCAGGAGGCACTTCATGAGAATGAAGGCTTTCCTAGACCCACAATACAACATACTCCCAAGAACACATTGAGAAACACTACATCCAATCTCTTTGGTCTCCTTTTGTTCCCCAGATATTGACATTTTTAAAGAATCCACCAATTATTCTGTAGAATATCCTCGATTTGAATTTATTTCTCTTACGATGAGACTCAGGTTACTTAGTTTGGGGCAAGAAAATTAATAATAGTGTGTCCTCAGTATCAGGAAGCATGTGAGATCAACGGTCCCATCACTTGGCTAAGGTACTATCTGCACTTTTTCACTGGACGATTCTGCTTGTCCCAGGAGAACGTGCTCTTCCATCTTGTCACCACCTTTGTTTCAGCTTTTCCATTCTCAGCATTCAAAGCTCATCAATGTCAAAATGTCAAAATGTCCACGGCTAGAAGCTGACCGGGTAGATTTCTCAGGAAAGGCTTGTAAGCAAGATATTTCCTGAGTTCTTGCATACTTAACATTTTTTGTATGTTTTTGTTTTGTACGCCTTTAACCCCAGCATTTGGGAGGCAAAGATAGGAGAATCACTGTGAGTTCGAGGCCAGCCTGAGACTCCAGTGAATTCCAGGTCAGCCTGAGCTAGAGTGAGACCCTACCTCAAAAAAACAAAAATAAAAAAGGAAATGTATGTTTTTGTTTTGTAACAGGGTCTTGCTATGTAGTTTAGGCTGGTCTTGAACTCACAGCAATCCTCCTGCCTAAACCTTGAGTGCTGGGATTACAGCTGAACATCATCATGCCCATATTTTTAAAAAAATCTTTTTATTTATTTATTCATTTGAAAGCAGAGAAACACACAGAGAGAATGTCAGGGCCTGCAGCCTGCAAATGAACTCCAGTTGCATGCACCACTTTGTGCATCTGGTTTTACGTGGATTCTAGGGAACCAAACCCAGGTTGTTAGGCTTTGCAGGCAAGCCATAACCACTGAGATATCTCTTCATTCCTTTCTTGTTTGTTTTTTTAAAGCAGGGTCTCATTCTAGCCCAGGTTGGCCTAAACTCATGATGATCCTCCTACTTCAGTCTCCAGAGTGCTGGGATTAAGGCTAGTACCACCATGGCTTTCTTTTGACAATCTTCTTTGTCAAAAGCTGAAAGACAGCTTGTCTGGCTATCAAATACTTGTTTCTTAAACATAGGAATGTCTTTTGTGTGCTGCTACTAGGAAGTCTAATGTCAACCTGGGTGTTAATTTGTGTGTATGTGTAACTGGCAAACTTTTATGGGGAGTATAGAGAAGGTTTAGCCCAAAGAACTTTTCTTCTTACAATTTTGTTTGTTTGTTTTTTGGGACAGGGTCTCACTCTAGCTCAAGGTTGACCTGGAATTCGATATGCAGTCTTAGGGTGGCCTCAAGCTCTTAGCCATCCTCCTACCTCTGTCTTCTGAGTGCCGGGATTAAAGGCATGTGCCACTGTGCCTGGCTCTTCTTTAAAGGCTTACTTGAATATTTTAGAATGGTGTGTTCTGGGCCAATTTTCCTAGAATCATGCTGGGCTCTATATTAAATCCAAATCTTTTATTTCTAGAAAGTTTTTTGCATATTAATTGTCTCATGATTTTATTTTTCTTCTTGATTTACCTCCAAACATATGCATGTTACACTTTCTTTGATTGTTTCCTCTATTAATTTCTTATTCTTTTTACTCCAGGTTTTTTTTTTTTTTTTTTTGAGATAGGGTCTTACTCTAACTCCAGGCTGACCTGGAATTCACCATGTAGTCTCAGGGTGGCCTTGAACTCATGGTGATCCTCCTACCTCTGCCTCCCGAGTGCTGGGATTAAAGGCATGCGCCACCACGCCCGGCCACTACTACAGTTTTTTAAAAAGACAGTTTCTACATCCATTGAATATAGACCTATTATCTGTTTTTCTATTTTTCTAATAGTTGTATTTCCCTTCCACAAAAAAAGAAAAGACAGTTTCTAGTCCATGCTGGCCTCTAATTCCCTATGTAGCTGAGACTTGAGCTCCTGATTGTCCTGCCTCTACCTCCTGAGTTCTCGCCCCCATGTACAATGCAAGCAAGCAAGCACCTTAAACCACTGGGCCATCTCTCCAGCTCCCCCCACCAACACACACATACAATGCCTTTACAAGCTGCAACCTACAATTCTATGTAGTTCAAGTCCCTTGTTTGTTACAACCCAAGTAAACAGAATCCCACTCTCCCATGCCTTCAACCTATACTCAGGCTGTCTCCACCTGGATGGGTCTTTCTCCTTCTGAGGTGCTTTGTCTGTGCTGTCTCCTCCTGGCCTCTGCCCCTCTTCCTTTGTGCAGTCTCAGTTGGATTCAGGGGTTTCTGTGCCTAATGCCATGCACTGGAAGCTGTGCTGGTGGCAGCTGCCACTATGGATGGTTTTGCATGTATTCCTTGTCTGTCTATAAGTTTTCTTGAGAAGGTATAGAAAGATTCAGATAGTGTCCATAGGAACTCAGAAAGTCTGACTCATCTAAGCTTTGTGTGAGAACAACAAACAAACAAACAAACAAAACCCAGGGCAACCTAGGGATGTCTTTGGCATTATCTCATTCATGGGAAGGATTCAAGGGACAAGGGAGTGGCACCAGGTGAGACACCGAGAAGGGCTCCAAAGACTCATTGTCACTTACCTGAGTGAGGTTCCACTGTAGCTGCTGAGCTGGCTGAACCCCATACACAGTCTGGGGCACAGCTGCCATGTAGCCAGCCTGCTGGGTGGTCAGCATCCCATTTGGCACACCCATCATTGATGCCTGCATGCCCCCCATATAGCCTGCAGGCATGGCCATGGGGGCAACCATTCCAGAAGCTCCTGGCTGGGCCACCATGCCTACTGGTGGGGGCATCATGCTCCCCATGATGCTGTTAGGAGGTGTGACCCCAGGGAAGCTGGGATAAGCCGTGGGGTACGCCATCTGAGCAGGAGCCATAAACATTGCTGCCAAGAAAACACACAGGCAGGTCTGTTAGAAAGGAAGGGACATAGAGTTAGCCTGAACTCTCCCTGGCTGCTCCTTCCCAGTAGCTTTGTTCAAGACACCTCATCTCAGAATGCTGTTTACACAGGAAAGCACTGTGCTTCTGTGGATTCTCTAGGAGACTTGCTGTGGCTTACCTTACCAGTGGGTCTCTGATCTAGCCACTTCCCTTTTAGGGGCCAGATCCAGGCCTTGAGCCAGACTCTACAGAGGTGTAACACTAGACCCCACAGAAGTATGGCTCCAAAGACATTAGAATTTTGTTTTTCTTCAAGGTAGGGTCTCACTCTAGCACAGACTGACCTAGAACTCACTTTGTAGTTCCAGGCTGGCCTTGAACTCATGGTGATCCTCCTACCTCTACCTCCTGAGTGCTGAGATTAAAGGTGTGCACCACCACACATGGCTGACATTAGAATTTATTTGCTGATATGTTGTGGCTTCACCAGTAATGTCTTGCTCAAGGTTGTTTGGTGTACCATTCCCTTGCCCCAGAGTACCTGTTCCCTGTTACAACAAATAATTCTTCATCTATGTCCTCAGTCTCCCCTGGCACACCTTCGTCACTCCATGGACTCTACCTTGGGCAGGCATCTGAGGTGTCTGGGATCCATACAGTGACAGGATGGAGTCTTTGGAGAGCTGTTTCTTGCCTGTTTCTTCTGTTTTGCTCCCTGGCTCTGGAAACAGGTTCAGGTTTTCAGGAACAGAACCAGCACTCCCTGCCGTTGGCATGGAACCAACAACCTGAGGGCACAGAGGGTGAGTGGTCCTCATGAGACTCTCTGTAAGGACCCTGACACTTTCTGCTGCTTCTGACATTTCTCATAGGAATTTATGGCTCATGACCCAGGCATGGTGATTCATTCCTATAATCCCAAAACTCAGGAGACTGAGGCAAGAAGATTACTCAGAGTTTAAGGCCAGCCTGGGCTACACAGTCAGTTCTTGGTCAGCCTAGGCTATAATATCAGATACTATCTCAAAAATAAAAACACCTCATAGTTAAGCTATCAGGTATTCTTTATTCTTAAAAAAAAAAACAAAATGACTTGAAAGGAAAAAAAATCCTCACAAATAATGCAACAAAGAGAACCTGAGGGAGAAATCCCCTGCTTCTGGGAATTATATAGTTGTAAGAAACTCAGAAGCCCAGCCGGGCATGGTGGCGCACGCCTTTAATCCCAGCACTTGGGAGGCAGTGGTAGGTGGATCACCGTGAGTTCAAGGCCACCCTGAGACTACATAGTGAATTCCAGGTCAGCCTGGACTAGAATGAGACCCTACCTCAAAAAACCAATATAGGGCTGGAGAGATGGCTCAGTGGTTCAGGCACTTGCCTCCAGTGCCTAAGGCCCCTGGTTCAATTCCCCAGTACCCACATAAGCCAGACCCACAAGGTGGTGGCCCTGGTGCGCTCTCTTCTCTCTCTCTCTGCTTGAAAAATGAATAAATAAAATATTCTTTAAAAAAAAAAAACCAATATATATATGGCTGGAGAGATGGCTCAGTGGTTGGGGCACTTGCCTCCAGTGCCTAGAGCCCTGGGTTCAGTTCCCCAGGACCCACGTGGGCCAGGCCCGCAAGGTGGTGGCCCTGGTGCCTCTCTCTCTCTCTCTCTCTCTCTCTCTCTGCTTGAAAATGAATGGATAAAATATTTAAAAAAATAAAAATAAAAATCATTAAAAAAAAAAAAAGGAATTCGGGATAACAACGCATGGTTTGTCCACTAAATAATGTAACTCATTATGGACAATAAATATATATTTAAAAAAAAAAAGAAAAAAAGAAACTCAGAAGCTGTATTTGGTAGTTTGAAGTATGTCCCCCATAGACTCCAGTCTCTAGCTGCCTGGCTGGAGGAGGTGTCATGGGGGTGGGTCTTGGGGTCCAGCTCTAAGGTAGGTTTGGGGGTGGATCTGATTTCCAGCCCAAAGCTATGCAGAGAGGGGTGGTCCCATACTTAAAGTATTTAATTTATTTATTTCTAAGGAGGTAGAGAAGAAGAGTGGAGGGAGAGAATGGGTACATCAGGGCCTCCAGGCACTGCAAACGAACTCCAGATGCATGCACCACTGTGCATCTGACTTTACGTGGGTGCTGGGGAATCAAACTGGGGTTGTTAGGCTTAGTAAGCAAGTGCCTTAAGCAAGAGTCATCTCTTCAGCCCCTTGGTTTTTACACGCTATTTGGCTGTTTCTCTTTACTTAGATTATGGAGGCAGCTTCTTAGCTATTATGGAACTTCCCCTGGATCTGTCAGCTCGAAATAAATCCTTTCCTCCCCTAAACTGTGCTTGGTTTGGATGTTCATCCCAGCAATGTGGAACTGACTTTATCAGTTGGCTTGATTTGACTGGGGATGGGCTGGGGCTCTAGGAACCCACCAAGTCTCTGGGAGTACATCCAGAAACATTGTTCTGGGGGGAGGCTCAGCCCCGGCTGGCTGCTTCTGATGCCTCTCTCCAGTCCGCCTGCTGTTTACCTTGCTCTTCTCCAGTTCCCAACTGAAAGACCCCCAGATTAGTACGAAACCTTCAGCAGACACTCACTCAGCCTGGGACACTCAATAATGGAGGCAGCCCTGACATACTTAGCCCCCTCCCCCAAAATTAAGCCCTCAATTGAATTCCCCACTTTCAGGGGCTCCCGTCATGTTAGTAAATGCTTTCTTGTTCGTCTGATATTTCTGACCATACTGTATCTCTGAATCTGTTTAATAAAGCCCATTACATCTACTCTGTCTCACCTATGGGCTTTCTTTTTTTGTTTGTTTGTTTTTCAAGGTAGGGATTTGCTCTAGCCCAGGCTGACCTGGAATTCACTCTGTAGTCTCAGGGTGGCCTTGAACACTTGGTGCTGGGATCAGTCATGGACCACCATGCTCTGGCTTCTACAGGCTTTCTGGTTGTCTCGGCCTAGCAGTTCAACAGAGCGGAGCAGTTCCCTCACGTTTCAAAGACAGTTCAGATCTTAGTTGTGCAATCAGAGTTAGTCCTGAAATGTTCCTAAACTAGTGTTTCCTTATTTGTGAAATGTCTGTTTTGAAGGTGAAGATTTGAAATTAACAACATATACACAACAATATGCAATAAACACTTGACACTGTTCCTGGCACACACAGTAGGCATTTTGAAAATTGTGGCATTAACGTTCAAGTCTTGCATATCTACGCGACGCTGGGGCATTCAGGCTGAGGAGCTCACCTGAAGTATCAGCCTTTACAGTATGACACATCTGTGGTATGACACACTCATTTTAGGTTGTGACAGAGATGACACAAAGTATCTTTCCAGAATACTCTTTAACCCTGAGAGGCCCAGAAGACTCACCTTTCTGGAACCGGAAGTAGGGGATGAGACAGAAGCCAAAAGATCTAGATCCTTCTCTAGGGTATTGCTGGTCTTACTATTTGCAATGGAACAGGCCACAGGAGCATCTGGAAAGAGGGACATTAACCTTAGCCTACAGCGCCATTCAGTGAGACACCACTTACTTTAGGCTGGAGAGACTGCTCAGTGGTTAAGGCTCCTGCCTGCAAAGCCCAAGGACCTAGGTTTGATTCCCCAATATCCACATAAAGCTAGATGCAAAGGTGGTGCATGTCTAGAATTCATTTGCAGTGGCTGGAGTCCCTTGGAATGCTCATTCTCTTATCTACCTGTCTGTAAATAAATAAGGTAAGTAGGTAAGCCAGGAGTGGTGGTACACACCTTTAGTCCCAGCACTCAAGAGATAGAGGTAGAAGGATTGCTGTGAGTTCGAGGCCACCCTGAGACTACATAGTGAATTTCAGGTCAGCTAGAGTGAGCCCTACCTCAAAAAACAAAACAACAACAAAAAGTAAGACACCCCTTCTTTCTATTCTGGACAAAGCGCAGAAGAGGCCCATACACCCTGCCATAGGCTGGGAAATCTAGTCTCTGAACTCACATAGCCTGGCTAGGGCTTTTCTTTTTTTTATTTTATTTATTCATTTTCAAGCAGAGAGATAGAGATAGAGAGAGAGAGAGAGAGAGAGAGAGAGCACACCAGGGCCACCACCTTGTGGGTCTGGCATATGTGGGTCCTGGGGAATTGAACTCAGGGCCTTAGGCACTGGAAGCAAGTGCCTTAACCTCTGAGCCATCTCTCCAGCCCTCTTTTTTCTTTTTATTAATATTTTATCCATTCATTTTCAAGCAGAGAGATACAGAGGGAGAGAGAGAGAGAGAGAGCACACCAGGGCCACCACATTGTGGGTCTGGCTTATGTGGGTCCTGGGGAATTGAACCCAGGGCCTTACGCACTGGAGGCAAGTGCCTTACCTGCCGAGTCATCTCTCCAGCCCCTGGCTAGGGCTTTTCAACAAGGCCTCATCCCACCTTCCCACAAGTGCTCTGGGGTAGCCTGTGACCTGCTGTCGGTCACGGGCCAGCAGACACCCAGCACATGGCCGCACCAGCACCAAAGCTGGGGTGCTAGCTGGCTCCCTTCTGGCTAGTGGAAAGGCAAGGTACATAGAGAGAAATGAAAGGTACAGAAATTAAGTAGCCAAGAAGCTGAGTCAGCCTCAGGCCTGAAAGGACCAGCAGTGAGAGCTGGAGCAGAGGCCTTCTCTTTGAAAGGGCCAAGCCAGGACTTCAGAGGGAAAAATGACTGCAAGATAACGGACCAGGATGGTGCAGGCAGTATGGGGAAGTAGCAGGAGGCTCAGAGGTGTTGTTCAGTGAAACTGTCGACATTCATTGAGGGCTTTGTATACACCAGGCCAGAGGCTAAGAACTTTAAAGGTATTACATCATGCAATCCTCCCAACACCACCTCTGAAGTAGACTGACCTCCACACTGCAGATTAGGAAAGTGACCTTCAGAGGTTAAGTAAATGTCTCATGATCACCTCAACAGTAAGGGGCACAGTTGGGACTGTGCTCCAAAGGCCACGCTCTGAAATACTACACTGAGCTGCCCCTCTGAAAAAATGTCACAGTAAACCTTAAGAGCAGGTGCTCAGATGAAAAATGTAACAGAACATGAGAGAACAATCTCACATAGAGAAGTGGATGCTTCCCAGGGTCACTGAGAAATCTCTAACAGTCTGGGAGTGGAAGCGCCTGGCTCTTACCAAGGCCCAGCAAGTCCATGACAGGGGCTGTGGATTTGGGGGAGCTTTTCCGAGGTAGCTGTGGATCTTCTTTTTTCTGTGGCTACGGAAGGAATATGATATACAATGAAGAAACAGCTGTTTTGAGCTCTTTCTCCCACACCCCACCTTCGAGGTCAAACCACAGGTATTCTTGAGGCAGAGCTATCATTTTATTTTCAGATGGTTATGGAAGAAATGATACTCAGGAAGCATGAGTGGGCGCATAAGCTGATCCTGGAGTAAAAGACAAAGACATGGTCTGTCTGCTCACTCACTTTTTTTTAAGCAGAGAGAGAGAGAGAGAGAGAGAGAGAGAGAGAGAGAGAGCGCACCAGGGCCACCACTTTGTGGGTCTGGTGTATGTGGGTCCTGGGGAATTGAACCCAGGGTCTTAGGCACTGGAGGCAAGTGTCTTAACTGATGAGCCATCTCTCCAGCCCTGCTCACTCACTTTCTAGAGAGGCAGATCTTTCTGAAACCAGCACAACCACTGAGCAGGGCTTCCACAAAAGTAGTGGGTTTTGGTTCCAGGGAAAAATCAAGATAAAGGAATGGCCTGGACATGGTGGTGTACACTTTAATCCCAGCAGAGGTAGGAGGATCGCCTTGAGTTCAAGGCCACCCTGAGACTACATAGTGAATTCCAGGTCAGCCTGGGCTAGAGTGAGATCCTACCTGGGAAAAAAAAAAAAAGACATCAAAGTAGATGTGGGACTAGCTGGGAAGACGGGGTTCAGCAGCAGGAGAAGGGACAAAAAGAGACAATGGGAAGTGAGTATGATCAAGTACATTATACACACGTATCAAAATATCAACAAATTAAAATAAATTTAGAAACTCTTACAAAATAGTAAAATGTCCCAAGATTGTCCCTATCTTTCAAAATCCCAAGCACTTATAGCAGAGTATCTAATCCTATAGCCACAATTTATCCTGTGCAAAAAGAAATCAATGTGCCCTACCAGGCAAGCACTCGGGAGGCAGAGGTAAGAGGATGGCAGTGAGTTTGAGGCCAGCTTGGAACTACATAGTGAATTCCAGGTCAACCTGGGCTAGAGTGAGACTCTATCTTGAAAAAAAAAATCAATGTGTCCTGGGGTTGGGGAGATGGTTCAGTGGTTAAAGGCACTTGCTTGCAAAGCCTGCCAACCTGGGTTCAATTCCTCAGTACCCATGGAAAACCAGATTCCCAAAGTGGTACATGCATCTAGAGGTGGTTTGCAGTTGCAAGAGTCTCCGGTGTGCTCATTCTCTCTTTATAAATAAGTAACTAAAAATATATTTTTAAAAAAGAAATCAGTGGGCAGGTGGGGAAGAGGAGCAGGGGAAGGAATCAATATGCCCGACTTCTAGGATCTTCTAACTGCCAAAAGGAAATGAGGTGCAGGAGGTTTAACAAGGGGACTTCAATTTGGACGTAGTATCTGCTCAGGAGGCCTCATGCAGACATGGCATTCGGGTGTGGAATGTGTTTCTTTGCTTAGAGGGACAGATGCAAAAACTGGGCAGGGTGGCACACGTTTATAATCCCAGCACACAGGAGGTAGAGGTAGCTCAAGGTCATCCTCAGCCACACAGAGCTTGAGGATGTTAGCCTGGGCTACATGCAACCCTGTCCAATAAAAAATAAAAATAAAATGAGGAGAACTAATTATACATGAGTTCCTGAGTCCCACCTGGCCCTAAAGAGAAGCGCTAGGGAGAAAGCACACTGGGCAGCAAGGGGCACGAAGCCGAAATGGGCAATCTGAGTTAAACGTGGAACCGTTAGTCCCAGTACCATGGTACAACATGGTTTCCGACTCACCCACAACCACAGGCCCCCACCCTGTTCTCCACACGTGAACACACCATACTGAGCCCTCCCATGCCACGACTTACCATTTTCACTTTCTCAAAAACAACAGGTTCCAGTTTTTTCTCCGGAGCTGGCTCATTCCCTCTTTTCCACTTGTCATCTTTCTCTTTCTAAAATGATTTAACAAGACAATGTCTTAGCATCAGCACAGCCAGTATGAGCATAGCTCATGAAGGACACCAGAAGTCCCTCGTGTTCCAGTGCAGGACTATGACAGACCTGGGAGCCTGTCTTGGTGTGGGGCGTGAGAACTGAATTGGCCTGATGCTCGCTATGAGGCACACTCCACACATTTCAGCATCCACCCTCCTGGTCTGTCTGACTCACTCATGGCTCTAGAATTTGTCAGATAGGCTCTCTGTCTACGTAACATGAAAAGGTGTCACGAGTTTTGCCCCAAATTTACCTTGTTCATGCTTTGAGAGGCTTCCCCACCACCTCAGTACGCTGGTAAGTTCATATTCCTCTCACTCAGCTTATCACCTTTTGAGAGTTTATAAAGTTTATTTTTTTAACGTATTGTGCATGTGTACGCACATGCCAGGGCCTATTGCTGCTGCAAAACACCACCAGACACTTGCACCACTTTTTGTATCTGGCTTACATGGTGGCTTAGGAACTGAACCCAGGCCAGCAGGCTTTGCAAACAAGTGCCTTTAACCACTGAGCCTCTTCCCAGCCCCCTAGTTTATATAAGCATCATGTGCAAACCAAAAACCAATTGCATCACTGGAGCTCCAATGGCCCCTAGTTTATAAATTTAATCACAGGTTCTGTGAATATTCACCTTCATTTTTAAAAATCAGCAAAGCCAAAGGCTAGGCATTGTGACACCATGCCAAGCTAAAAAAAAAAAATTAAAGAGAAACTAACCAGCTGGGCTTGGTGGTCAAGCTTACAATCCCAGCGCTAAGGAAGTAGAAGGAGGAGGATCTCTAATTCAAGGCCAATTTGGGCTACATAGCAAGATCCTATCTTAGTAAATCAGAGGAGGGAGAAAATTCAAATTAGGGAGAATGGTATGTGCCATGCTAAAGAAACCACCACCTTCCTGCAGTCAAGGGGAATGGGAAGAGAGAGTGACTCATCTGCTCGCTAAGATGAGGCAACCACCTAGCAATCAATGTAAATCAGGCCATGATGACATGTTAGATGGAATGTAACCAGATTTTAATATGCCTCAAAGAGGGAATGCGCCAATGTGACCATGAAAATATATCAGGACTTTTACATCTTAATTTTCATACTCTCTGTAAGTATAAGTTCATCACACATGCAAATTTTTGAACAGTGTGGCACCGTAATGAAGAACACTTTTTCATTTCTTCCTTTTTTTTTTTTTTTTTTTGGTTTTCTGAGGTCGGGTCTCGCTCAAGCCCAGGCTGACCTGGAATCCACTATGTAGTTTCAAACTGGCCTTGAGCTCTTGACAATCCACCTACCTTTGCCTCCCGAGTGCTGGGATTAGAGGTGTTCGCCACCACACCTGGTTTTTCCTTTTGTTTTTTTCCCCCAAGGTAGGGTCTCACTCTAGCCCAGACTGACCTTCTCCTTTAAAAAAAATTATTTATTTATTTATGAGAGTGGGGGGAAAGGCAGAGAGACAGAGAGTGGCCTCCAGCCACTGCAAACAAACTCCAGATGCATGCACCACTTTGTGCATCTGGCTTTTTGTGGGTACTGAGGACTTGAACCTGGGTCCTTAGGCTTTGCAGGCAGTCACCTTAACCATATCGCCAGCCCTCCTCCTTTTTTAAAGACAAGATTTCATATAGCCTCAAACTCACTAAGGATGACTCTGAGCTCCTAGTCCTCCAGCTTCTACTTCCCATGTGGTAGGATTACAAGTGCAGGTCAAGACAATGGGCAAAACACTCTATGTATGGAGTTAATCCTAGCACTCTCTCTGAAAGTCCTCTCAGGAATAAGAAAGGGTCCCACTGGTAATCAGTGCACTGAACAGTCATCAACAGAACAATGATTGAAGTATACATTTGTTATACCAAAGGAAATGGATGCTTTAATTACACCTGCTTTTTGTTATTCCTTTTTTTTTGGTTTTTCAAGGTAGGGTCTCACTCTAGCCCAGGCTGACCTGGAAATCACAATGTAGTCTCAGGCCGGCCTTGAATTTATGTTGATCCTCCTACCTATGCTTTCCAAGTGCTGGGATTAAAGGCATTGTGCCACAACACCCAGCTTTTTTTTTTTTTTTTTTTTTTTGTAGGGTTTCACTCTAGCCCAGGCTGACCTGGAACTCACTCAGTAGTCCCAGGCTGGCCTCCAACTACCAGCGATTCTCCATACCCTGTCTCAAAACCCAGGAAAAGCTGGGCATCTATAATCCCAGCACTCAGGAGGCAGAGGTAGGAGTATCACCATAAGTTTGAGGCCAGTCTGGGTTATAGAGTGAGTTCGAGGTCAGCCTGAGCTAGAGTGAGACCCTGCCTCAAAACAAGCAAAGAAAGGAACAAACAAATAACAATAAAAACAAAAAAAGTCTAAGAAAGGGAGGGAAGGGAAGAAGGAAGGACAGCTAGCTCATTGGAAATGGGACTCATTTCTACATTCACTGGTAGTTTGCCCTGCCCATCCCTGAGACAAAAATTTGTCCCAGATCTCATGGTATTGACTCAATAACTGGCTTTTATTTTTCTGCTGTTTACATCTTTAAGTGACCATTTTTGGAGCATTTTGCTACTCCACAGGCACTACATTTATTAGGTAATAGTTCTTCAAGTTCTTCCTTGGCCTGATTTAAAAGTAAATTACTATAATGTAACTCATTATGGACAATAAATATTAAATTAAAAAAAAAAAGTAAATTACTAGAGGGACATGGTGGTGCACACCTTTAATCTCAGCACATGGGAGGCTGAGGTAGGAGGATCAAGTTCAAAGCCAGCCTTGGGCTACACAGTGAGTTCCAGGTCATCCTGGGCCAGACTGAGATCCTACCTTGAAATAACCAAGATAATAAATAAATAAATAAATAAATAATTAAAGTGAATTCCCTATTATGAACAGAACTTGAAAGATTCACAACTAACCCTAAAGGCATTGATATCCAGACTCCGGTCCATGTATTTCTTCTTCTCGTATTTATCACGAATAAATCCCTCAACAGCTCTGCAAAAAGCTTATTAAGGATTATGTCCAATGGTGGGAATGTCAATGGTCAGCATGTTCCCGTGGATCACTGTCCTCCTTCCCTCCCATCTGGTTACCTCACTAGACTCCCATCTCTCCAAATGCAGTTTCCCTGACCAAACTCTTGACATGCATCACTGTTTCCTGACTTCCCTTGAGAGTGAAGACAACACAGGTGAGACTAACCCTCACCCTGGGGTTCTAGGACACTGGGGAAGTGGTCAGTGATCTATTTAAAAACCCTTAGGCCAGTTGACCTCAAACAAAGTCACCTTCATGCCCCTCAAAAATATAAATTTAGCTGGTCATGGTAGCACACATATTTATCCCAGCCATGGGGAGGCTATAAAGGTAGGAGGAATGCTATGGGACTAGAGAGTGAGTTCCAGGTCAGTTTGGGTTAGAGTGAGATCCTACCTCGAAGAAACACACACACACACACACACACACACACACACACACACACACACACACACAAATTTAGAGCCAGATTGTGGTGTTCAAGCCTTTAATCCCAGCACTTGGGAGACTGAGGTCAAGGTCAAACTGGGCTACAGTGAGACCCTGACTCAAAAAAAAGAAAAGAAAAATAAGGTTAGCTGGGTACTGTGGCTCACCTCTATAATCCTAGCACTCAGGAGGCTGAAGTAGGAGGATCATCACAAATTCAAGGTCAGCCTGCACTAGAATGAGACCCTGCTTCAAAAACAAAACAAGGGGCTGGAGAGATTGCTCAGTGGTTAAGGCACCTGCCTGCAAGGCCTAATGACCCAGGTTCAATTCCCCAGGCCCATGTAAGCCAGATGCACAAGGTGGCACATGCATCTGGAGTTTGTTTGCAGTGCCTGGAGGCCCTGGTGTGCTCACATACTCTTTCTCTGTCTCTCTCTCTGTGTCTATATCTTTCTACTTGCAAATAAATAAATTTTAAAAAAAATCTAATCAACTAGACAAACAAAATTATGCCCCACTGTCAGATTCTGTCTCTTACAGGGTCCCATGTTTGCATTTAACAGGTTCCAGCAAAGCCAGGCTGCAGAAGGCAGTGTGCAAACTGCACCTGAGAAGCCCAGCCTTTGGAAGCGGTTCTGCTCAGGTGTGGCCCTCAGTTGAGGGAATAGCAAAAGAGCGTACAGAAAAGCTAGTCACATTCACACAAGACACAAATAGCAGGCAAAATGAATGGCAGTTTGGCTGACTGCCAGCGTTCCAGACAACAAAGTAAACTATTATTTATCAAACAATAGTTCCAGAGATTCATAGGCTGGCAGAGATGTCTCTTTGTGAAAGCATTCATGGAGAAATCACTGCAGCCCTCATTCCTAAGTGGGACTCCTCTCTCTGGGACACTGTGGCGATTCCAGCATCTGCACATCTGTCTTGGCTGCTGGAGGGAGGACAACCCAGGCCTCTGACTTCTCCACAAAGGGATGGCACCCCACACCACGGGCCTTGAACGTGGCCACTCGGCAGCTAGTTTACTCCAGAAAAGATACGGGTCTATCTGAGGTCGTCGGAAGGTCTCAGGAAGGTGCGCTTCATAAAGTCGGTTTGCCTTTCCGTTCCCCATCTCTTGCATGCACTGCAATCAGAGTACCGAGAAACATGGACTGTCAGATCAGGGGAAGGAGAACTCCTCATCCATGCCCGCCCCCCTCAATAATTTCCCCACTGGACTGTGGAAGAACCGAGATTTAAACTTGTGGATTCCAGGCCTGGAGAGATGGCTCAGTGCCTGCAAAGCCTAACGACCTGGGTTTGATTCCTCAGTACCCATGTAAAGTCAGATGCACAAGGTGGTGCATGTGTCTGGAGTTTGTCTGTGGTGGCTGGAGGCCCTGGTGTGCCCATTCTCTCTCCTTCTATCTGTTTCTCTCTGCTTGCAAACACAAACAAACTTACTTGTGGATTCTGTTGAATTCCCAATCATTCATTTGACCTTCACAGCTATCTCTCCCCTTGCCACAGCTTATTTTTATTTTTTTTTAAATATTGTTATTTGTTTGAGATAAACAGTGACAGAGATGGAGCATGGGCATGCCAGGGCCTCCTCTGCCACTGGAAATGAATTCCAGATGCATGGGCCACCCTGCGCATCTGGCTTTACCTGGGTACTGGGGAATTGAACTTGGGCCATCAGGCTTTACAAGCAAGCGCCTTTAACCACTGAGCCATCTCCCTAGACTAAGGAGTTATTTTTATTTTTTGGTTTTTTGAGGTAGGGTGTCGCTCTAATCCAGGCTGACCTGGAATTCACTCTGTAGTCTCAGGGTGGCCTTGAACTCACAGCAATCCTCCTACCTTTGCCTCCCGAGTGCTGGGATTAAAGGCGTGTGCCACCACGCCCGGCTGACTAAGGAGTTATTTTTGATGGAAAGATTTGACTCACAACACTTATTCAGTTCAGTAAAAAAAAAAAAAAAATCAAGATTTCATTTGAAAATCCAAGCTACAAAGCCAATAGTCAAATTTCTATTAGGCTATCAATAATGACTGCTATAATTCAAAGTTAATACTTTTCAGTATGCAGTGCTAGGAATCCAGTCCAAGGCTTTGTATGAGCTAGGCAAATTACTCTACCACTGAGCTACATCTTCAGCCCTTCTAAGTGTATATTATTAACTAACCTGTTCAGCTCTATTACTGATAGATGCGTGTATTTCCCATTAGGCATTTAAACAGATTCCTTAACCCAGGCTGGCCTCAAACTTGGAGTCCTTCTTTGCTTCCTGGGTGCTGGGATTAGAGGTGTGCACCACCGAACCTGGCCCAAAGGGCTTTTTAAATCTTCACATTCACAGATATCGCCATGGCATACAATTTCCTTCATCACATAAAGTATCGGTTTAGACATTTAATGATCTATAAATGGTCTAAAGTGATTTCTAAAGCTATTTCCTGATAGAAAACATCTCTTATTTCCATCATCAACATCTAGCAAATGGTTTTCTTAGGAGTCACCTTTTTTCTCCATTCCCCCAAAGAAAAAAGCATGGTTTATTTTCATTTTCTTACTAGCACCTCTGTGTGTGTGTGTGTGTGTGTGTGTGTGTGTGCGCGCCACTTTCTGTGTCCAGCTTACATGGGTGGCTGGGGAATTGAACCCAGGTCAGCAGGCTTTGCAAGCAAATCCCTCTAGTGGCTGAGCCATCACCCACCCTGCTGCCAAAATATTTTAAGTGTTTTTAGTTTAGAAAAAGAAAGCTGGGCATAGGGGTACACACCTTTAATCCCAGCACTCTAGAGGCTGATATAGGAGGACCCCCATGAATTCAAGACCACCCTGGGACTACAGAGTGAGTTCTAGCTTGGCCTGGGCTAGAGTAAGACCTTACCTCAAAACAAACAAACAAATAAACAAAAGCAGTGTAGAATAAATGCAGGCACAGCTCTCAGGCCGGCTGTCAGGCTGTCACCTTTAAGTGTCTCACTCCAAGTCCATCAAGACTCGTATATGCATTCTACCTGTAAAACAGTATTATAGATAGGGCTGGGGATGTAGCTCAGTGGTAAAGTGCTTTCCTAGCACGTGTGAGGCCCTGGGCTCAATCCCCAGCACCAGGAAAAAAAAAATTATTATCTGTCTACGACTTAAAAGGCTTTGTTTTCATTTATTCTCTTATAGGGCTGGGGAATCAAGCTCAGTGCACCTCTTTTGTGCCAGGCCAACACACTATCGCTGAGATAGCTTCCTGTCCAGGAGGATTTTTTTTTAAGCGTCTGTATCTAAAACTACAAATGTTAGATCTGGAATGCAAAGGGCTTGGAAAACAATCCAAAGATCTCACCTAATGCCTTCATGATTTCCTAGACCTCAGACTGTGTTTTGAAAGAAAAATAACTTACCTTAAATGATAAAAATTTTCTCTATTGATGCCAGTATGGTATTGCATATGTATAATCCCAACACTTGGGAGGCTGAGGCAGGAGGATTACAATGAGTTTGAGGCCAGCCTGGGGCTACAGAGTGAGTTCCAGGCCAGCCTGGGCTACAGTGAGACCCTATCTAGAAAAAACAAAATTCTCCTTTAAGATACTAGAATTTTACATAAATGTTTAACAACTACATTCCTTTTTATTTTTCGCCTTCACCTTCATGTGCCAGAACTATTTTATATGAACATATAAGAAGAGCCCACCCTGGGCTGTGGACGTACCTGAATCTGTTCCTGCGTCCACTGGTCGAGGTTGACTGATTTTACCCTGGATATATGCACCCCCAGATTCCTGTGGATTCCAGCACATCGAATGCAGATAAACACACCAATATTCCAGGAAGCCCATCGTGGCCCTGGGAAGATGAAGAATGGACAATCAAGAACAAATTACAGAACACTCAAAGCTGGGCCTGCAATATTTAGATTATCAGCAACATTTCTGCTAAAACCAAAGCGAGGAATTTCTACAAGGACCTTCTTTTTAAACTTTTTATTGACAGCTTCCATAATTATAGACAATAAACCATGATAATTCCCTTCCAACCCTTATTTTCCCTCTCTCAAATCCACCCTCCATCATATCCCTTCCTCCCCCTAATTAGTCTCTATTTTGTTTCAATATCATCATCTTTTCCTCTATTATGAAGGTCTTGTGTAGGTAGTGTCAGGCCCTGTGAGGTCATGAATATCAAGGGCATTTTGTGTCTGAAAGCATGCATTGTAAGCAGTCCTAGCCTTCCTTTGGCTCTTACATTCTTTCTGCCACCTGTTCCATAATGGACCTTGAGCCTTGGAAGGTGTGATAGAGATGTCCCAGTGAACACTACAAGGTACTTTTAATTGACTTTGTTCATTCTTCCAGAGATCAACTTTGGGTTTTTAATATAAACTTTTTTTTTTTTTTTTTTTTTTTGTTTTTTCGAGGTAGGGTCTCACTCTAGCCCAGGCTGACCTGGAATTCACTCTGTAGTCTCAGGCTGACCTCGAACTCACAGCAATCCTCCTACCTCTACCTCCTGAGTGCTGGGATTAAAGGCGTGAGCCACCACGCCCAGCTCTAAACTTTTTTTAAAGTATAGCGTACAGAACTTCTCAAAATATTCACATAGTTATGCAGTGATCCCCACCATCTAATTCCAAAACAATTTTATTACTCAAAAGAAATCCTAAACCGGGTGTGGTAGAACACCCTGCGTTCAAGGCCACCCTGCGACTACACAGTGAATTCCAGGTCAGCCTGGAATTTTTTTTTTTTCAAAAAAATTTTTTTTTTCAACCCAATTTTTTTTTAAACCCAAGCCAGGTGTGGTAATCCCAGCAGAGGTAGGAGGATTCCCATGAGTTCCAGGTCAGCCTGGGCTAGAGTGGGAACCTACCTCAACCCCCCTCATCCCTTGCATCCCTCACACACAGAAAGAAACCCCAAACCCATTAGCAGGCACTCCTCATTCCTCCCAACCCTTACAGCCCCTGGCAACTACAGATCTATTTTCTGCCTATGATGTGCCGATTCTGGACATCTCACCTAAATGGAACGATACACTATGTGGGCATTTGTGGCTTGGGGCAGCTTTTCACAGAGTCTAATAATGAGTTCTTCAATGAAGATGCTCCAATCCTCTGTGAGCCTTGAGAATCAGCCACATGCTAGTGGGCCCAGCACATTATGTATACGAGTAATCCTCTCCCAGACACTCTGCAGGGTGATGGCCTGGATTCAGTTCTCCTACTAGGAAAACAGACATAGACGTGGTAGACCAGTGCAAGACTCAACCTGAAACTGAAACTCTGTTTATCCTCTCCTTCCCTCCAGGCTTATAAAAGATGCATCTGCATTAACCTAATAAGATCCTTTTCCCTTGGACTGACTGGTGTCCCTACTTCACCCAACTACAGAACTATCTAGATTCAAGCTTGTAAAATAATGCAATAATTTATTTACTTATTGGAACAAAGGAGAAATCTCAGACAGGATTTTTTTTTTCCAGTGCTGAGCACAGACCCAAGGTCTTAAAGTGCTGTTCCACTGAGCCAAATCCCTAACAAAACTGACTTTTTCAGATATGAATTCTGATAAACTGCTATAGAAGCTCCCATCCCCGACCACTTTCTCACTCAAATCATCGCTCTGGAAAATTCTCAAACTTCCGGTAAGATTTTATAAATATATATATATATATATATATATATATATATATAAATATATAGGACTTTCTTTTACATGACACCTGCCAGACTGAAAACTCCGAAATACTTCCTTACCCATCACCCCACAGAAAGGCAGTAAAGTGGTCAAGAGACACTAACTGATTTTCTACAGAGATAGGGGATCTGTACTTGGAACAAGATTTCATTTCTGCAGACAATACAATGACTTGCTTAGCCTGTGGATTTGACAGCAATTGTAACTAAGAAATACTAAAATTCTGTAGCAAAATATTCTTAGAAAATTTATTATATGATTATTATAATAATGAGAGAGAGACACACACAGAAAGAAAGGAAAAGAATGGGTACACCACTGCAAACAAATTCCAAACACATGAGTCACTTTGTGTATCTGGTTTTACGTTGGTGCTGGAGAATCGAACCTGGATCAGCATGCAAAAAAGTCCTTTTAACCACTGAGCCATCTTCCTAGCCCCACAAATCAAATTTTTAAAAATATTTCATTTATTTGAGAGAGAGAGAGAGAGAGAGAGAGAGAATGGGCACCACTACAAACTCCAGACACAGGCGCCACTTCGTGCATCTGGCTTTATGTGGGTACTAGGGAATCTAACTCAGGTTCTTCTGCTTTGCAGGCAAATGCCTCAACTGGTAAGCCATCTCTCCAGCCCCTTGTTTTGTTTTTTTGAGACAGGGTCTCACTCTAGCCCAGGCTGACATGAATTTCACTATGTAATCTCGGGGTGGCCTTGAACTCACGGTGATCCTCCTACCTCTGCCTCCCGA
The DNA here is from genome assembly GCA_004024765.1 of Zapus hudsonius. NCBI lineage: Eukaryota > Metazoa > Chordata > Mammalia > Rodentia > Dipodidae > Zapus > Zapus hudsonius. The sequence continues at coordinate 34 of PVHP010026727.1, read as the reverse complement.
GTGCTGGGATTAAACGCATGTACCACCGCACCCC
>PVHP010026726.1:0-24416 GCA_004024765.1 Zapus hudsonius | reverse complement strand
ATTGTCTATAACTTGTTTTCTTTCATTTTTTGTTAATCAGACATCAGGGTTTCCTTTGTTCTAGCTAAGCGTTTCGTAAAAGGTAAAGTATTCTATAGTTGCCTTTTCCCTGCATAATTTACCCACCTATTTCCTAATTCATCATAGCTTTCTGTAGTTACATTGGCGCTGACTTGTACTGGGTGTGCTGTCATTGGGAAAATACACAGATAGGACATACAAAAAAGATCATGATTAGTGCCAACAAGGACTTTCGTCAGAGCTATTTTGTTCTCCAGGGCTTCCTGGGAACCTCAGGCTGCATGACGACTGCTAATTATAGGGGACCTGCCTGAGGCCACGCTCCAATGAAGCTCCAACCTCAACCCTTCAGCTGCCGGACTCCAGCGCAGCGGCATACTTTGCTACAGCTACACAGGTGTCACAGCTGTGGGCGTAGCACTTAACCAGGATAACCGTAAACTCTACACAGACTAGTAGTAAGAAGTGAGACATTATGAATGAGGGAGGGGAATGGCTTAAGCATGAGGATAAACCATATTAGGTTCAAAAATATAAAATCCTTACGATCATATTGTAACCTATTTAGAAATTAGTGAGCATCGACTGGCAAGAGGGGCCATGAGTAGTAGGGGAGAGAGTCTAAGCCTGTGAATAATTAGATCAGCCTGACAACCCCTGGTTCCAACCACTGGTTCCTTCCCTCACTGAGCTGTTGACCAAAGTGACTCATGAGATTCCAACAAAAAGACAGAATTCTGTCAAAGCTCTTGAGTTCCCTCCCCAAGCCTGAGGCAAAACCCTGTTGCTGAAGAAACCACAGAATGCCATCGATCAGCATCGAAAAACCCTTCAACAACCGGAATGGTATCCAGCCCCCAGAAGACAGTCAGCATAGTTCTAGAAGGTACTGTACAGGCTTCCAGAGGAAACTTATCAATGACAGCTGGAGTAAACAGAGACCACTGACACGAAACACAATCTGCGGCCATGAGTAGGCTGACCATACCTCCTACTGGGAGAGAACAGCGAATCAAGAAAGGAGCACTTGTGTAATGGAGGAGCGTGGGCCTGGGGAAGAAAATCAACAGCTTTCAAATCAGTGATTTGAGTCCACTTCACACTCCTTTGTTCTGAGTGCATTAAAGGTAATGGAACAGTCATCCGAGGTCTTCTTCAGGCAAGATTCCAGCAGTCAACGTGTCTCAGCTGAAATCTCATTCAGACTGGAGTTGTACAATCTACATGCCTACTTCACCTTCTCACAAAGGCCTCCTGCCCTATCCACCATCTCCAGACATGCCAGTTGGCCAACTTCCCCTTTGTCCACAAAACGACCTGATAACACACCTCTCCATATCGTACCCATGCATCCTGCTCCCACCCATGATAGTCTGTTCTAGCTGACCTACCTGCCAGCCTCGTTCCCAGAACACACTACTGTTTACAATCTCCCACTGCTTTTGAGCCAAAAATAGATGCTACACCCATCAAAATGTCTCTCAATCAACTATTCTTCACCACTTTAATCCATGCTGCTCGCACTCTCCAAGGGAGAATCTCTTCTCCTTTTTAAAAAAGGCAACACAAACCGGTGAGAACCAAAATTCATCCACATGACAAGAAAGAGAGCCTCTGTTATTTATTACACATCAACCAGGGGTCTGGAGAAATCACGAGGGAAATGATGAGTCAAGCATGGGTGTTGCTCTTCTAGAAAGCCTGACAACTTGCACCAGGGAAAAAGGTGACAGAAACTGAGGACACTCAAAAGTATCAAAGCAAAAACACGGAAGCTGCCAATGCTCAACACTAGAGTAGACACAGCTGTCATGGATTAGGGAATATTACAGAAGATGGGATAGAAAGATTGTAAGAGCCACAGTGTGGGAAGGAGTATCCAGAGGCATTACTCCCCCCCAATGATAACATAACCCATAACCTCCTGATGAATAGTACTAACCCCACTGAGGAGGGTCCTCAGTTGACTGGCAGCAGGGAGAAAGGGAATGGTACCAACACATGATATGTCCATATATCAAAGATTCTAATTAATTGAAAAAAAAAAAACAAAACAGTGCCAAGTACTACAGCTAAGATGCTGCTGTTTTTGGCCAAAGAGTTGGGTGGAAATCAGGAATATACAGTCCCCAGAGTGTGGCTTTACCTGAGAAGCCTCCATTTCAGGGGTGCCCACCACTAATGCCCGACAGGCAGCTAGATCCCCAACAAAAACCCACCTGTGCCTGTCAACCTGGTCAAGTACCTCTTATTGTCCTTACATCGCCAAAGGCACAAGTGTTAGATTTATCTCTATTAAACAGAAAACGGTGGTCCACAATGTCCATGGAAAATATCTTCTTCCATATAAATAACTCAGCTCTATTTGACCATGTAGATTGTCCTCAATAAATCTGAGACAGTAGTGTCTTTCCGTGTGTGCTTGTGTACTGTGTGTGGCATGGGTTTCAGGTAACACAGGTGTGGCCTTATGGAATGGGACAAGTTAGGTCAGATCTAACAGACCCCAGAAAACACTTTTGGGCTCTTACTTCAGATACATGACATGCTCTGAAATGAACCTTCTGTTCTGCTGGTTTGGGGAGGTGACGCTACTTCTAGCCTCTTATATTAGCCTCAAAACTACTGAGAGGCAGCTGTCAGCTTCCCACTCCATGACTTTCTCATCCATGGGAGCAGTGGTCTCTCACAGCAGTCATTATACCAGTAAAAAACAGATAACTTTGTAGTATAATAGAGTGATTCTTTGAAAGTGTTTCTGTGAGCAGAGGTAAACTTTTACTGAGAGTTCTTGTGCCTGTTGCTGCAGTGGATTCTAAGGGACTGGAATCAAAGAACAATGTAGATGCGGCTTAATCTAAGATATGTATACTAGAAAAATCACCTCACAGAAGTGGATTCCCTGATTGGCTACTTCTTCAAGCTGTCTTGACTGGTGATACTTTTAGAGAGAAAATTTCCATGCTGTTGTCAGTGGCAGGAATGTCTACCAGGAAGTTACCATCCTCTCGGGTTAAAAAAATGCTAAGGGCTAGAGAGATGGTTCAGTGGTTAAGGCGCTTGCTTGTAAAGCAGAAGGATCTGAGTTCAATTGCCCAGTACCCACATAAAGTCAAATGCGCAAGGGGGCACATGTTTCTGGAGTTCATTTGCAGTGGCTGGAGGCCCTGGTGCCCCATTCTCTCTCTCTCTCTCTCTCTCTCTCTCTCTCTCTCTCTCTCTCTCTCGTACATAAATAAATAAAATATAAGCAAACTTCCTTGAAGCAACTGCCTCAGTCTATGCAATTTCTCACACAGACTCCTTCAGTTGGCATGACACTTATTGAAGCAAAGAGACTAGAAAGTATGACCCCAGGGTAGAAGAGATCGTTGATGTGAAGTGTCTGCCTGCAAATCAGCAGGACCTGAGTTCGATTCCACAGTGCCCACACAAGTTGAAGCATGTATCTGCAGTTCATTTGCAGTGGCTGGAGGTCCTGTAATATCCATTCTTTCTCCCTGGCTCCCCTCCCCTCGCCCCCCCCTCCTCAATGAATTTTTTAAAAGTATGACCCGACACATCATGATCGTTTCATCAACACCTGAATGAACAATGTCATCCTGTCAGCACTTCCTTCAGGCAGATAGATCTAAGAGCTATGTATTTTATTGATGTCACAGTGTAGAACAACAGGTTGGCTGTTCTCTGAGTGCTAACTATCTGCTGGGCTGTTTCTTGTCTGGTGTTCAATTCCTCCAATCAGCAAAGATGATGGTGTTCCTTCTTCCACTTATGCTTGATTAGGTAACAGGGTAGGCTGGACAGAGGGAACCAGGGAACACGACAAATTGGATCCACAGGGGCATAGTGGGAAATTGGGTGAGCTGGGGATTGCAGTACGTGGAGATCAGGGCAGGTTGGTAGGCCTGGAAGGTGACGGGCTAGGGTGAGTAGTAAAATATGGCATGGCTGTTCTGGTACTGGCAGTCTAGGGTGACCAGGGGAACGCAGTAGACAAAGTAAAGAAAGTTGGGCAACTATGGAGGCAAAGAAAACTAGGGTAGAAGTGTACACTTCTGTCTGTTTGCATGCTAGGTGCAGTAGTTTGAATGTATGAACCCAATAGACTCAGGTGCTTTTTTAAAAGCTTCCCTCCAGCTGCCTCGCTAGAGGAGATATCACTGGATAGATCTGATTTCTAGCCCAAAGGTATGCAGAGAGCCTTTGGAGCTCTGGCTGCTTCTGCTGGTCTCCTGTGTCCTCTGCTGTATGGGCGTGTTTATGGTGCTGTCAGGATGGATGTGGTTGTCTCTCTCTGCTTGGATCTGTGAACGGGAACCAGCTTCTTCCACCATTACAAAACTTCCCCTGGACCTGTAAGCTTCAATAAATCCCATTCCTCCCATAAACTGTGTCTGGTTTGGAATTTCATCCCATCAGCAAGGAGCTGACTCAAACACTAGGGTAATCTAGAAACAACACTTTTTTTGACACCGGTAGGATTTGGGTGACTAAACCAGCCGGCAGGTCAAGGTGGCTGCAGATTAACTAAATTCAGCTGGCAGGTGAAGTCGTCCAGGGACTACAGTGAGGTGATGTTACCGACCCTGGTACCTTCTTGTTGCTGGGACAAAATATCTAACCCAAAGCAGCTTGTGAGAGGAAAGGCTTGGGACTTGAGGGATCGCTCAGTGGTTAAGGCACTTGCATGCAAAGCCTAATGACCCTGGGGTTCGTTTCCCCAGTTCCCACATAAAGATGAATAATGTGGCACAATCATCTGGAGTTCCTTTGCAGAGACCGTATCATACTCATTCTCTCCCCTACCCCACAACTCCTTGCAAATAAATAAATATATTTTTAAAAAACGCTGGGCGTGGTGGTGCACACCTTTAATCCCAGCACTTGGGAGGCAGAGGTAGGAGGTTTGCCATAAATTCGAGGCCAGCGCAGACTACATAGTGAATTCCAAGGCAGGCTGCGCTAGAGTGAGCCGCTACATCAAAAAATCAAGAGAAAGCCAGGCATGGTGGCACACGACATTAATGCCAGCACCCCGGAGGCAGAGGTAGGAGGAACAACATGAGTTCAAAGCCACCTGAGAGTACATAGTGAATTCCAGGTCAGCCTGGGCTAGAGGAAGACCCTACCTAAAAAAAAAAATAAAACAAAGAAAAGAAAAACCAAGAGAGAGAGAGAGAGGAAGGCAGGGAGAAAGAGAAAGAGACAGAGAGAGAAAAGGGTTTATTTTGGGTTTACACTTTCGAGGGAAGCTTCATCATGGCAGAGGAACCTGGCACATTTCATCAAACATCTATAGCAAGGAGAAAACAGCCCGAGCTCAAGCAGGCGCTTAACACATTAGGCAAGACTGAACAAGCATCCCCAATGACACACCTCTTCCAGCAGGGCTACATCTGTTGGAGACTATGTAGGAAACTTAATCAAAATAGGTCAGATGGACTAAAGAGATGGTTCAGCAGTTAAAGCTGAACCATCTTTTTAGTCCACCTGACCTATTTTGAGCTATCAGATGAAGTCCTGGCAGTTTGTGAAGCACCAAGATATTTGGGGAATGAACTCACAATCAGAAGAAAGGCACTTAGTTCTTCTTCTCAGACCCCCTAGAGCAGGTACATGTCTTGCTTCAGCACTTTAGAAGCCTGGGACAAAATCCCTTCACTTAACTCTGAGGTAGGTTCCATAATGATCTCTACATTACCCAACTTGGTCTATAAAGGTTTCAGTGTGTACCCATTTAAAGTTGTGGGATGAAATAGTAAATACTTGAAAGGAGAAATTGTCATAACTTTTAAATCATATTTTTATTTATTTGTAAGCAGAGAGAGATAGAAAAGAGACAAAGAACAGTAGTGATAGGGCCTTCCTCCCAGCAGCTGTAAAGTGGTTTGTCCCAGCAATGAAAAGGTAATAACAAATGGCATAGAGTTACATGGAATGAAACACAGAGATAAATACAATGGTCAAGCCTGAACCAGCTCAATGAAATTCTGTCAATGTCAGTATTCTTATGCTAACAATGTATCCCGGGTTGAAGCATGTCAGAAGAGGACATGAAACAAAAGATTGACTCTGTGTAATTCAACACAAGCAAACTAACCTACAATTATAAAAAAAGCAAAAGAATGAACCAGGCATTTTCTCACTTTCAACTGCATTTCCACACCACCACAACATCTAATGATAAAAATACGAAAATCCCAGTGACCATAAGAAACACTAGATTGGGGTAAAGTTAAAACATCAGAAATTATTCAAGGTAGTGTGTCATATGCTTTTTAAAAAATTTTGAAATGGTGTTCTTTTTCTCTTTATTAAAAAGCAAAGAGAGATAAAGAGAAAAGATACAGAAAGAATAGGGGTGCCAGGGCTTCTAGCCACTGCAAATGAACTCCAAATGCATGTGCCACTTTTTGCATCTGGTTTTACGTAGGTACTGAGGAATTGAACCTGGGTCTTTAGGTTTTGCAGATAAGCACCTCAACCACTCAGCCATCTCTAGAGTCCCTCTTTAATTTTTACATATGCTAATAAGACCTATCACTCATGAATTCTCTAATACAGAGTGATGGTCTGGGTGGAGTTTTTGTTGTTTATTTTTTATGTTTGCAAGCTTTTCCTCACTCAGTGTTGCAGTCAGCTTTCTAGTTGCTGCACATAAAGAACCCAAACAAAAGTGGCTTGTGGAGGAATGGGTTTATTTGGCTTACGGACTTGAGGGTAGACTCCATTCTGGCAGGGAAAACGATGGCATGAGCTGAGGGCTGGACATAACCTCTGCCACAGCACTGCAAACAGCGGCAGGAAGGTGTGCCAAATACTGGCAAGGGGAAGCTGGCTTATAACCCCCATAAGCCCGCCCCAACAAAACAGCTCTAGTGAGGTTCTAATTCCCAAATTGCCATCAGCTGAGGATCGATCTATCAGAACACATTCAATTGTTTGTGGGGGACACCTGTATCAAACCATGACAGCTCCCATCTGCCCAGGTGAGACTGCACGTCTCATGAGTCCTCTTTCTGAACAATGTCCTGAGAAGACACACCCAAAGATCTTCTTTCTGTGCCATCTCCATCTGCTCACACCAGTGCATCTTTACGCAAAACAACCCTGCACAGGTTCCCAGGACATAGGCAGGCAGAACACAGTAAGCCTCTCACACAAACTGCTTCTGGCACAGTCCTGACCAAGTTCTTTCTCCCCCTCGTAAGCCAAACCTCACAGTCCATAGTTCTCATTACATTCAGGTCTTTAAACTCTGACCAGAATGATCCATGAAGCTGTACTCACAACACTGCGAGGCATCTCTTAGGCCGAGAGTTCAAATCCTTCCACATTCCTCCTGTAGATCATTTCCAGAAAACCAAAGCCACAAGACCAGGGTTCTAGCAGCAACAGATAACCCCACGTCCTGGTACCAAAACTGTTGGGGTCAGCTTTCTAGTTGCTGTGCAGAAAGAACCCAAACAAAAGCGGCTTGTAGAGGAATGGGTTTATTTGGCTTACGGACTTGAAGGGAGACTCCATTCTGGCAGGGAAAACGATGGCATGAGCAGAGGGCTGGACATCACCTCTGCCACAGCACTGCAAACAGCAGCAGGAAGGTGTGCCAAATACTGGCAAGGGGAAGCTGGCTTATAACCCCCATAAGCCTTCCCCCAACAACACAGCTTCATCGAGGTTGTAAAACCCAAACTGCCATCAGCTGAGGATCGATCTATCAGAACACATTCATTTGTTTGTGGGGGACACCTGTATCAAACCATGACACTCAGTATATTCATAGAGCTTCTCACGTAAATGAGTTCTTTCATGAATAGTGATGTGTACATTCCGAGTGAAAGCCTTTGCAAATTCTTTACATTCATAAGGTTTCTCACCTCTATGAGTTCTGACATGTATGAGTTCTCTGATGTTCAGTGAAGCTAACCATTTGAGTGAAAGTTTTCCTGCGTTTTACAAACTCATATGGTTTCTCCCCATGAATACTCCGCTGTTTAACAAGGTCTCCTTTGGAAGTGAAAGCTTTCCCACATTCCGTACACTCATATATACTCATATGGCTTCTTCCCTGTATGAGTCCTCTGATGCTGAGTGAGGTTACCTTTGCAGGTAAAAGCTTTCCCATTCTTAACATTCATAGGGATTCTCCCCTTATGAGTACTCTGATGTTGAGTGAGGTTCACCTTTTGAATGAAAGTTTTCCCACATTCCATACACTCATACGGCTTCTCCCCTGTATGAGTCCTCTGATGCTGAGTGAGGTTACTTTTACAGGTAAAAGCTTTGTCACATTCTTTACATTCATAGGGTTTCTCCCCATTATGAGTCCTCTGATGTTGACTGAGGTGCCCCTTTTGAGTGAAAGCTTTCCCACATTCTGTACATTCATAAGGCTTCTCCCCTGTATGAGTCCTCTGATGTACAGTGAGGTACAACTTTTGAGTGAAAGTTTTCCTACATTCTGCACATTCATATGGTTTTTTACCCATATGAGTCATCTGATGTTGAGTGAGGTACACCTTAAGAGTGAAAGCTTTCCCACATTCTGTACATTTATAGGGCTTCTCCCCTGTATGAGTGCTGTGATGCCGAGTGAGGCTTCCTTTGAAGGTGAAAGCTTTCCCACATTCTGTACATTCATAGGGTTTCTCCACCATATGAGTCCTCTGATGTTGAGTGAGCTGCACCTTACGAATGAAAGCTTTCCCACATTCTGTACATTCATAGGGTTTCTCCACCGTATGGGTCCTCTGATGTTCAGTGAGGTTCACCTTATGAATGAAAGCTTTCCCACATTCTTTACATTCATAGGGTTTCTCCCCCTGATGAGTCATCTGATGTTGATTGAGGTGCACCTTTTGAGTGAAAGCTTTCCCACATTCCATACATTCATAGGGTTTCTCCCCCGTATGAGTCCTCTGATGTCGAGTAAGGTGCACCTTTTGAGTGAAAGCTTTCGCACATTCTGTACATTCATAGGGTTTCTCCCCAGTATGAGTCCTCTGATGTCGAGTGAGGTGCACCTTATGAATGAAAACTTTCCCACATGCTTTACATTCATAGTGTTCCTCCCCCATATGAGTTGTCTGATGTTGATTGAGGTGCACCTTTTGAGTGAAAGCTTTCACACATTCTGTACATTCATAGGGCTTCTCCCTCGTATGAGTCCTCTGATGTCGAGTGAGGTGCACCTTATGAATGAAAGCTTTCCCACATGCTTTACATTCATAGTGTTTCTCCCCCATATGAGTCGTCTGATGTTGATTGAGGTGCACCTTTTGAGTGAAAACTTTCCCACATTCTGTACATTCATAGGGCTTCTCCCCTGTATGAGTCCTTTGATGCTGAGTGAGGTTTCCTTTGTAGGTGAAAGCTTTCCCACATTCTGGACACTCATATGGCTTCTCCCCTGTATGAATTCTAACATGAACAATGAGTTGTGCCTTGTCATAGTAAGCTTTCCCACATTCTGTACATTTATAAGGCTTCTCTCCCGTATGAGTCACCTGATGTCGAGTGAGTTGCACCTTATATATGAAACTTTTCCCACATTCTGTACATTCATATGGTTTCTCCCCCGTATGAGACCTCTGATGTCGAGTGAGCTGCACCTTACTAGTGAAAGCTTTCCCACATTCTGAACACTCATATGGCTTCTCCCCTGTATGAATCCTGACATGAACAATGAGTTGTGCCTTGTCATAGAAAGCTTTCCCACATTCTGTACATTCATAAGGCTTCTCTCCTGTATGAGTCCTCTGATGTCGAGTGAGTTGCACCTTATGAATGAAAGCTTTCCCACATTCTGTACATCCATAGGGCTTCTTACTCACATGGCATCTCTCATGAACAGTGAGGTATACCTTGCAAGTGAAAGTCTTTGCACATTCAGCATGAGTTCCCTGATGTTGACTGAAGTACTTTTTGCAAGTGAAAGATTCCCCACATTTACTACACTTGAAAGGCTTCTCATCTACATGATCCCTCTGATGTTTAGTGATTTCTGACCCGTCATAAAAATCATTCTCACATTCCCTAAATTGATAGGTCGTCATACCTGTATGACTATTACAATTAATGAGAGTTGAGTTGTAATACAAAGCCTGTTTGTATGGGTGAGACATCAGACTCCTTGGCTGCTGTGACTCTTGGCAACACATCCTCATACATGCTTTACCTTCATAGCATTTTATTCCATGGTAGATTTTCTGATGCATTTTCAGTTCCGTCTAGAGGTAAAAGAACATGGTTATATTTCTTATACCCACAGGCTTTTACCTAGCATGTGCATCCCTGTGTTTTGTGAACTATGATTTCTTAGTGAAATATTTCTCACCATTAAATTTTCTCTTCTCTATGTGTACTGTTATGAGAGAGTATGATTGCTGCATATGTTACAGTCAATAGTGTGCACCCTTACGTGATATATTTCTTGAGTTACAAAAGACAAAACAACAAAGCGAGCCTGTCTCAAGCAGAGTGGAAAGAGAGGATACATTAAGGCTATCCTGAGACCTCCACAAATATGTGGTGGGACATGCCCACCACTATTCAGACACACACCACATTTCACAAACAACAATATTAAAAATAGAATTAAAATGTAGCTCATGATATTTGGTTGTTGATAAGGAGCTTAAAATGCTCTGGATATTTATAGGGTCAGTTCGATCCAATAACATTGTTGGGGTTTTTTCAACCACACATAAGCTCAGTAAGAAGAAATAGCACATTCTATCAAATGGTCATAACTCAGCGTGTATAAATGTCAAGTGCATGCACATATATGTATGTTTTGACTACAAACCAATATTGGGTTTTCCTTGAAAGGTTATCCAATGTATTTTTGGAGACACAGTCACATATTACACCAGGACCTTGCTGATTTTCATGCTCTGCCCAGCCAGGAAACCTCAGAAATTCAACTATCTTCATCTTCTCAGAGATGGAAGTAAAGGTACATGCCAACACACCTGAATTTTTACATGGTTATTGCATATCCAAACAAAGCTTCCAAGAACTTGACTTACTAAGCTGTCCCCAATATTCACAAGTTAATATCGTAAGAAAACACCACTGTATAATTTCAACTTAGTATGTTCAGATTTCAAGTATGTTGCAAACACATAGAAGAAGCTGACTTCACAATACAAAGATAGATTTTGGTGAATATATTGCTAGCAAACAAAAAGTAATAATATTTTACTTACTTCAACCAGTTCTTCATTCAAAAATCTATCCTTGGTGATTTGACCTTCCCAAAAATGTCTCTTGTAATTTTCCTGGCTGGTGTCGATTGGGTCAGTCACTACAAAAACATTAAATGACATTAAATATATAGTTATATATTAATTACACTTAACATTTTTATGTAATTCTATTGTGACATTGTACCTTTTTATCATCATAGAAGTTGTCCAATAATATGAACTAGTCATTACTCTATATTTTAGTCCTTTGTAAATTATTAAGATAAACTTCTTGGTTATATTCTGTTGAAGTATACAGATATACTTTAGTCATCTATTTTTCACTTCTAGGATTCTAGATAGTAACTTCCAAATGCTATTTTCTCACTTGACCCATTTTTCTATACTTTTTACATATAATATCCTACATCACATCTCTTCCATGTGTAAAATGGGAAGAGTTCCTTAAACTAGATACATTTAGGAATCAGGAAAAGGTTAAATATTCTCTCATTGTAAAAAGGAAAATAGGTTAGAGAGAAGATTCCAATACATTTTTCTTGAAATAAGTTCATTTCACCCTAAGAAAGGAAGCAATGCACTATGCAGTAGATTTTCTTAAGCAATTACTTATTCAAATTTAGAAGATAATAGCTGTCAAGTTACTGTAATTTGTCTTGTATTTCACACAACACATTTACTTTCCCACCCTATAAATTATTTAAAATTCATTATAACACCACACACAAACATATATATATATATATATATATATATATATATATATATATATATATACACTGGTCTAGTGAAAGATCAATTTAAACAACAAATAGGCAGATCTACAAGACCATAAGATTCCCTAGGAGCCAGGCGTGGTGGCGCACGCCTTTAATCCCAGCACTTGGGAGGCAGAGGTAGGAGGATCGCTATGAGTTCAAGGCCACCCTGAGACTACAGAGTGAATTCCAGGTCAGCCTGGACTAGAGTGAAACCCTACCTCGAAAAACCAAAAAAAAAAAAAAAAAAGATTCCCTAGGAAAAAAATACAGTCCAAATTTAAAAACAAAATTGTTTCTCTCCCCAAACATTTGGTGTGATAAATAAATAAATAACTATAATAGATCTCAATGGCAATTTTAACTTGGGGCAAGGGATGTGCTGTAGTTTGATTCTCTATAGTACTTTTCTGGATTCTGTCTCATCTAGTGAAACCTTATGATGAATTGGTACAGCAATTATCACAACCCGATACCTGACAACAAATGACTGAATATCAGACCACTTCCTGAGTCCAACTCCAAGAAGGATATTGTGAATACTTCCTCTTTCAGCAACCCTCTGACAAACACTACCATGGGGTAATATTACAGGTTTGGTAAAACAAGGTAAAAACATCCTTAAAAGCACAGGAATCACCCCAAAAATCCCTAAAAATTTGCTTCTAACATTACAAGATATTATCCCTATAATTGCACAAAAGGTAACAAAAATATTTGCCTCTATGATTATTGGGTTACATGGTATCAAAAATAACTGTTCACTGGGCTCGTTTTCAATCTTTGTTTAGTCCTGTAATTTGGGCTGACCCTGAAACCACTCTTAGCACTATGCATGACATAACTGATATCAGCCTGTGGTAGTTTGAATGAATGTCCCCCAATAGACTCAAGAGATTTACTAAAGCTTCTTGGATTTCAAGCTGCCTGGCTGGAAGAGGTATCACTTTGAAAGATCCCAGGCCTCAGGTATTACTGGAGGCAGATCTGGAATTCCAGTGTAAGGTATGCAGAAAGCAGTCTGAGCTCTGCCAGGGTTCCCTGATATTTTGGTGCTTGTTTGTGGTGCTAGTGATGGTGTCTCTATGTGCTTGGATCTATGAAAGGAGCAAGATTTTTCTGCCATTATAGCCCATCCCTTGGATCTGTAAGCTTCAAATAAATCTCTTCTTGCTTCCATAACCTGCGTCTGTTAGGAAGTTCATCAAGCAACATAAAGCTGACTGTGACATACCTCTCAAAAAAGAACCAAGTAGAAATAAAAAAACTGTTTATCTGTTGACTGCCATCATCCTTACATTTCCATCTATAGCTTTGGCTACAGTGACCACAGCAGCTGCTCCTACTCTTTCCCTCCAAGCAAGGTCAAATTGCTAGTGTTTGGCTAGGTGATCATCAAAGAACCTAATGGAATCACTCTAAACTGACTTAAGACACCTTCTGACTCACTGGAAATTTGAATTGGGTCTTCTTGCTTGTGTAACAAACACTTAGCAATGGTGCTATACCGCTATACAATGGAGCCAAATAAACATCATCAAGGTAACCAATGATAATCACTTAGGATGACAGCGTATCTTGTAAACAGTGTCTCAGTCAAAATGGGACTATAGGTACATCTATCATATCCTTAGCTCCATCAAGTATACAGGCAGGTTAAAGATACTTTCATTATACATTGGTTCTATTTTTCTTTTTGAAAACAAATCTATACTGGATGGATCATTCTACAGTAACACAAGTAATATGAGATTTTCGTTATAGATGCGTGTGTTGTATACATGCATCAGAGATAGTCATGCATGCAGAGACCAGATGCAAATGTTAGGTGCCTTCCTCTTTTAATAATTCACATGTTTTCTTGAGACAGTTGTTCTCTGAATCCAGGTAAGTGGTTTCATAAAGTGCCTAGAGAAACTTTGTAATATAAACTACTCAACCCTCCATGAATAAAAGATTGCACAATCTGAGGTAACATAAGAAAAGTCATAACTGATAAACTGGCTCTACAGTCATTAGGGACATCAGGTTTTTGTTGTCTGAGTCCCCCATGAATATAAGGGACTGCACTGCAAGATAAGATAGTTTGAATCAGATATCCCCTATAAACTCAGGATTGCTGTCCCCCAACTGGTGTAGCCTTACAAAAGTTTGTTTGGGGGGGGGGAACATAGGAGCATAATATCCCAGCTCACTCCGTGCTGAGAGAACTGATTATGAGAGAAGTGGTACTTTATGCCAGCTCCCATGCCAGACAGTTCTGTTAACAAGTGTCAAGAAAGAAGTTAATTTAGTAGAGATATTGGGGTTGTTATAGGTCCGTAGTGGGAAGTGATCTATACAAGGAAGAAGCACTGGTGAATCTGAATGAATAGACCAGCACATAAATCATATATGTAAAGTATATCCTGGGAGTGAAAACCACATGTCCCTAGTGTGAGGTTACAGCTACCAGGAGTGGCTGACGGACAGGTTATAGCCAAACTTACAATCACAGAGCAGTTCCCATGGGAGCCTGCCATACTGGGAAAACCAACCTGAGAATCAGGCAGGAAAGTGACTTCACTCCACAGTACATCGCTGAGCCAAGCAGCTCAAGTGGTCCTATCAAGTCATTTGGGGTTGGTGAGATGTATGGAAGACTCCCAGAATTAGGCCAGAATAAGGAAGTGGATGGCTTATTAAGATGATTATCAATTATTCAGAGATAAGTAATGGCTCCCATTCATGCTGTTGTCAATATTATTCTTTTGAGAAAACACCTGATACAAATGAGGAACCCTCTTAATATTGTATTGGACATTGATCACCTTCTTTTAGTGTCCCTTTAGCTCCTGACTCCTGACATCAACTGGTATCTGCTTTAACTAGGTGCACTGTACCTTCAGAGATCCTTTCTATCATCTGCAAGAACGTTTCTTTGCATGGCTATCAAAAGTACACTCCCAAATAATGTTGAATGAAGATCCCAGAGCCAGGAGTGGGTCAGTTCCCAGTGAATTATTGGCCGGTGAGGTTCCTAGTGTCCCCATAGCAATAGAGAGAATTACAACTATTGCTGGTTGCATGTCAAAACTGGATGGAAAGATTCTATGGCTCAAGACATCACACACTGTGACTAAAGGATGCAGTGAATGAGGGCAGGTCTGAACCAGATGCTCTGCCCTTATTGGCTGGTTTGTGTCGTGCTAGAGATCACTATTCAGACTGCTGAGGGAGGAGAGTTATCAACAGTCCTAGTCAGCTGTGGGCTGTATGCACTATACTATAAAAACATGCCAGGTAAGATATGCCAACTACAGCAATACTGGCATAGACTGTTAACCAGCAGTTTTCCAATCAGATTTAAGACCCAAGGGAATTCACATTTACCATATGCCAAAACAAAAACTTGTGGCTGAGGACATCATAGGTCTTAGTGGAGAAGCAACAACTATCGTTTTGTTGAACGGTGTGATACACATCTGACCACTTATGCCCATAGAGCCCTGGCCTGTTTTTGTGAGACTCAGTAGATCACAGAAGAAAACACTGTGTTTTAAAAGCAGGTATAATGACTCACAACTGGTCCAGCTGCTTAGACTAAGGGACAGCTGGCATGGCATAGCGGCCCAAGCAACTAGCCATAAATAGAGGAAAATAATTACCTCCTCTAAAACTCAGGACCCATCTTTGACAAGGATGAGGGACCAGGATGGAGTACTGAGGTTCATAAGACTCGGGGAGTAAAAAAAAAATTCATATCTCAAGCTCCTGAATCATAAGACTCCAAGGTTATACAAACAGTAACAAGTACTGGGGTTGGGAGAGTCTGACCAACAAAGCTGCCTTTAAGTCATGCACTGAGCTCCAGCAGTTTTGGGAGTCTATACCAACGCGGGGGTAGGACTTCGGGGGATTAGGGTGTCTTCAGTTATCCATGCACCTATAAGGACTCCCTTACCTGCTCTGTAAGTGACACTAAAAAATGCATTAGTACAACAAATTGGACTTTGAGGCAATTGTACTTTGATCTGTCACTGGTGCCCAATCTGGGTGAACAGATGTTTACACATCTTCCCAGGAAACATTCATAAACAGGTCACCCAGTGGCCTCTCAGGGAAACAATTTCTGGTAAGGCAGGGCAACAGTGGCCTTGGGAATTTCATATAATAATCTACTTACAAACTTATTAAATGACCCAGTGACAGCTCAAAGTGTACTGTTCAACCTCCATATATTTGTACTGCTTCTTCAATTTCCTTTCCTACTGCTTTCAATATTTATCCATCCTGACATATAAAATATACTAAACAGTTTCAATCACTTGCATTTTGATAAGAACTATGTTGTGATGTCCAATTGGGTTCAGTTTTGGAGAAATGTTCTGTAGGCACCTGACAAAAATGTAGACTTCAAGGGCTGGGCGATGGCTGAGTGGTTAAATGTGCTTGGGTGCTTGCAAAGCTTATTGTCCCAGCTTCAATTCCCCAGCACAACGTAAAACCAGATAAACAAAGTAGTACATGCATCTGTAGCCTCAAATCCCATCATTACTGAGACAAAGCAAAGAAAACTGCCATAAGAGCAATAACATTAGAGACTGCCAGGTAGGGGGGTAGAGGAATAAGCCATATTTAAGAGTAGAGAGAAAACAGGTTCTGAGTCAGCTCTACCACCCAGATAATGACTAGCACCAACTCAAAACATATAGAGCAATAAGTGTTTACTTGAGCAATTAAAACTCCCCTCCAAATTCCCTCCATGAGCACCCCTGCCATTAGTGCATACCCAGATTCAGGCACGGCCTTCTTAAAAAACACGGGACAAGGCCTTTAACTGATGAGGCATCTCTCCAATCCAACATTCACATGTAAAAATATATTACTTGTTTATTTACATATTTGAAAGTAGAGCGAGAAATACAGGAAATAGAGAGAAAGGGCACACCAGGGGGGCTCCAGATACAGATACCATCGTGCATCTTGCTTTATGTGGATACTGGGGAATTGAAAAGCTTGTTAGGTTTTGCAGTCCAGCGCCTTAACTGTAGAACCATCTCTTTATTTCCAAGAGAGAAGAGAGAGAAAGAGAGAGCAAGAGAGAGAGAGAGAGAGAGAGAGAGAGAGAGAGAGAGAAATAGAGCATAAATAGGTGTTCTATGGCGTCTCGCCACTGTATTTGACCTCCAGACCCACACATCAGTTTGTGCACCTGGCTCTATGTGGGGCCTGTAGAACATAGGCCAGCAGGCTTTGCCATCAAGTACATTTAATCACTGAGCCATCTCACCAGCCTATCCAGTTTCCTTTTTTTTTTTAACATTTTTATTGGCTTAAAATTATATATATTAACAAAACAATATACTCAGTATCATAAATTATTAGAGAAAACCAATGACACCAGGATGACAGGTTCTAAGGTGTGGAGTGTTTTTTATGATACATTCATAATTGCTTCACGTTGCTCTCACTGAACTCAACTGCTCTGTGAGGAGGAGCATTACAGGACTGCTATTGGATCACCACAAAACAAAGACAACTGCCAATGGACGGTCACGAGGAAACAAGTGCTGGAAGAAGCTGACAAGAAAGGACTCAAAAATCACTAAGATATAAACCCAAGAGAAAAAAATGACAGCAGAAATTAATGGTAAACAAATAGCAGATAAAAATGTCTAAGGGGCTGGGTGAGATGGCACATTCCTGTAGACCTAGCACATGGGAGGCCTGGAAGAAGGGTCACGACTTCAAGGTGAATCTCAGATACAAAGCAAGTTTGAGGACAGCTCAGGCTACCAAAAAAAAAGCTGAAAGGAAATTCTCTAACAAATCTTATTCGTGGATTGAATCAAATCTAACAAAATACACTAGAGCAGAAAGCAAGATGGGTTGCATGGGTAACCCTCTTCTTAGTGTGCAGAAATGAAGTGTTAGATACTCACAAATACCTTTCTTCAGCCCTGGGTTTGGACAGAAGTTGGTGAGAACAGCTCAATGTGACCACTAGCTGATGAGCTCTCTTCCTGCTGCTCTATCTACATTGCTCAGTATATGTTCACTGACCTGGGAGGCTCCAGAGTGAGGCTTCTGCTAGGCACCATGGTCCAACTCCATGCTCCAACTTGGAGATTAACTCAGGCTTGATCAGGCAGTGCTCTATCAGTGGAAAATAATATGCCAATTATGCCAGAGAATAAGTGAGGTACACTAATGAAAGATAACAGCTCCAATTCAGGGAGCAGCAACTTAGAAATCTTCATGGGAGACGGTTCACATTTACCTTCTTCACTGACTAGAAGAAAAATGACAAGTGATATTAAATTGTGTGATAAATAACCCTAAGTAGTATTTTAAGAAAATTTCTATAAATATAAGTGATCATGAGAGAAAACACAATGAAATTAGATGGTATTTAGGACAAATTAATTTTAAAAAATTGTTATATAAAAGCACCAGTCAACAATTTGAGTGGGTCAAGGAAGTAGCTCAATGGGCAAAAGCACTTTTGGCACCAATATAAGGACCTGAGTTTGATTCCCCAGCACACACATATAACGCAGGAGGAGCCATGCAGGCTGTATCCTCGTGAAGGCTGTGGAAACTGGAGAATCAGAGGTGTCATTGGTCAGCCGATCTGAATGAAAACCTGCAGCTTCAGGAGTGGGAGACTAAGTCTCAAGGAAGCAAGGCAAATTAGCCCTAGTGGACCATACCCAATGCTCTCCTTCGGTTTTTTATACAAAGGAGTACTACTCAGCTATAAAAAAAATGAAATTATGAAATTTATAGGGAAATGGATGTATCTGAAAAGGATCATACTAAGTGACTCAGGTACAGAAAGCCAAATGCCAAATGTTCTCCCTCATATACATGGCACACCAGTAACCATAGATTGCTACTAGAAAAACTTCAGATGGATCTGGAAAAGATTACATTAAGCAAGGTAACCAGACCCAGAAAGCTAGAAGCTGCATGCTCTAGCTCATATGTGGATCCTAGCTACAAATGTATAGATTTGTACGTAAGTAGGGGTAAAAGTTAGTAGAGGCCAGTGAGCTAGAAAAAGGGCAATAAAGGAAAGAAAATGTTGCGCCCCAGCCTAGCTGAGTAACCTTGAACTAAGTGTTAGAAAGAAACCGGGCGTGGGGAAACAGGCCTTTGATCCTAGCACACCTGTGTCCCCCTGAGGCAGAGGTGATAGAAGTGCTAAT
This sequence comes from Zapus hudsonius, assembly GCA_004024765.1. Lineage (NCBI taxonomy): Eukaryota > Metazoa > Chordata > Mammalia > Rodentia > Dipodidae > Zapus > Zapus hudsonius. The sequence goes on along the minus strand of PVHP010026726.1, from coordinate 5,228 downwards.
AAGCTTTGCTGGCTGAGTTTCTGTAGCTGTGTTTATGTTTGATGAGACCCCTTGTGAAAGAGATAAGGCTGTACAATGAATCCTTGGGTTATATATATGAAGGATATTGGAATAAAAGATTGAGATATGCCTAGACAACTTCTCCTAGCCAAGTGTGTGTGAGTCTCAGGCTCTAAGCGTTCACCTTTCCCCAATGGAGCCCGCCTCCTGCTGGACAGAGACATGCTCGCAGGGGGCCAGGGATCCTTGACTCTCTAACTACCCAACAAGAAAAAGAGAGAAGACTTCAAGAGAGTTTATCAGCTCACACACTGCTGGGGTGAACTTCCAAACCAGGAACAGTTATGGGAAGAAAGGATTTACTGAAGCTACAGATTCAGGGGAAAATCCATGATAGCAAAAGAGGCTGGTTCCTTTTCACAGGTCTAAGCACAGAGAGACTCCATCACCAACAGTGTGTGTGCACACACACACCAGCAAACAGCAGACAGGGGAAAGCAAGCAATTTCCTTCTCCTTTATATAGCCTTAGGGTGGTGGAGGATTGCAGTTGTTTCCAAGACTTGTTGACTTCTGGAATCTCTGGAATTTCATTCCTCTACTGCCCTCCCAAGAAGGGATGATTGTTTCTACCTCCCCTGAGTCACCTTGTATCTTGCCCCCTACTAAGAGAGTTGCTTTCATGGAAACAACCTCAGAGACATATCCAATTACTAAACAGGTCAAGTTAACAACAAAACTTAACTATCACAGAGATTATTGTAAACATGTAAGTAAATGGAAAGATTACTGGGGGTGCAATGGCATAAGTGGGGGAACTAAGGAGAAGTAGTTAAGGAAGGGTGGGAGGGTCAACCAAAATTTAAGAGGTTTAGATAAGCCATATAGAAACCTATTTCATTGGATAATGGCAAACCTAGAAGCCATAGATTGTTACAAGAAAAATTTCAGTGCCAGGGATAGGATACCTTCCACTGAGTTGTTGGCCAGGGAGGTTCCTGGGGCCCCCAAAATATTACAAGCCATTGACAAGCATCTTGGTTGCCCCACAGAGCAAGATGATAAGATGCTATAGCTGAGTACCCCACAGGCTCAGGTGCAGATCATTGGGAAATCAAGTTGGAACTGAGCTTAAAACACCTTCCCTATTAACCAGCTGACAGAAACCTAGAAAAAGTTATGGCTGTATTCAGCCCTATGGGAGGGAGAAGTCATCAACAGTGGTGAACAGCAATGGACCTGACAAGCCTTAAGACTGGCCAGCCAGGCCAAATTATGCCAACTGGTGCAATAGTGGCACCTCTAATGTGGGGGGAATCAACTGCACTCTAATTGGACTGGAGGGCCGCTCCACAGGGAGGGGATGCATGCCTGGTATTGAAGACCTAATCAAAAGTCTATGTGGGGCAGGTCATGAGCCCTCAGGGAGTATTGCCTGCTGTTATCTAGCATATATACATATTATACATATATTAAGCCAACCAAACTACCATATAGGCACTTTTAAAAAATCATAGGCATATAATAATGCTTCTAGAGAAGCTTCTCTTTTCAGATGGCAGTGATCACTTGGATAACTCAAAAGACACCACAGTGCTGAGAAGTGACAGTGGAGTGTTCAGCACTGGAACATCTCTATCTCACTTCCTGAGGCTCCGGGTCTATTGTGGAAAAGGTGTTGGAAAGATTGTAAGAGCCAAGGGAAAGGAAGGACTGACTACAGTGCAAACTTCCAGACACAAAATGGTCTTGATATTCATGACTTCAAAGTGCCTGACACAGCCTTCATAAGACCTTCAAAATGGGAGGAAAATAAGATGAAATCAAAACAAAAGAGACTGAGAGGGGAAAGTGATATGATAGAGGGTGGATTTGAGACAGGGAAAGTGGGGGTAGGGAGGGAATTGTCTTGGTTTATTATCTACAAAAATGAAAACTTCCAACAAAAAATTTTAGTTATGAAAATAAATTTAGTATCATATGAAAAAGTTAAAAACTGTCTAGTGTTGAGATATTCTGGTATATACCTGAGAGCCATTTTACTTTCAAAGAGTCCCTTTAATCTTGCTTATTTGCCAAGCTGTAGTTGATGGAATTTTTCTTTGGAATATCTATTCCCTCCATATTGTAGTCAATACATATTCTTCACTGCCACCTCTGTAAAGTCAAAGACGGAAGTGAAATATCTCACACATAATCAAAAATAAATATCATGTATATTCTAATTCAGCTAGCAAGTCAAATAAGACCTGAAGTAATTGACAATAAAACAGTGGTTACAGACTAGGAGAGATTCAGGAAGCAGTGAGATGGAGAGAGGACAGTGTTTGCTGGGAGGCGTGTGCACGTGATGAATAAATTATGTGCTGCAGATGCACATCTACACTAGACAGCAATTAATCGAGTATTTCAGCTGAGTAATAGAGAGATTGTAAATGCTCACAGCAGAACATGCCGCAGCTGAGTTACAAAGCACCTTCATGATAATTACATTATATAACTGTACTGTAAAGCCATGTTGATCTCCATAAACATTTGCCATTGCTATGTGTCAGTTAAAATGCTTAACCCAGAATGACTGTGAAAACATAGCAATGATTCCTACACTTGCCGACTGAAATGAAAGTAAGTGCTAGGAGAGTGGAAGGGAGTTGGACTCACCCAGGAACACCAGGCTGCTGTAGTTCTCCAGCATCACATCCCGGTACAAGTTCCTCTGAGCGCCATCCAGCAACTGCCACTCCTGCCAGCTGAAGTCCACAGCTATGTCCTCAAATGATACTGACGCCTGCAATGACACACTTCTGTTCAACACAAATCCACAGCATTGGGAACAAAAAGTGAGAGTTGGGAGTAAAATCTACTCAGTGAGTATTACCTATGTCTTAGAGGTCTCACTTAATTTGTATCATAGTATAAAGAAAAACAATACAAATAGCTTACCTTAATGTACGAATTCAAGAAAATATGATTAACATTTTCCAAGGAGTTACAATATAAGCAAAATCTGCTGCCCACCACACTGAAATCCGCAGGTCCACAGAGTATGCCCATACAGTAAGAGTCTCAGCTTTAACATAGTTTAATGAAATATAGGCTAAACCCATAAGCTCTAGGAACAAAGGGATCTGGGTATAGTAAAATTCCCCTGGAACTCAGAGAAACAAATAACCACTTACTTGGTCTAAAATCCCAAGCAATAATGCAGAAGAGGGTGAAATAAAATTCCTGTCTAGAAACAACACTTATCCACAATTCATATAGGTGTTATCTGACAGTGTAATTTAAAATTTCACCAGACATTGAATTCATTAAAGAGGATACTTCCTAGCTAGGCATGTTGACACATGCCTTTAATAGCAGCAATTGGGAGGCAGAGGTAAGAGGATCACTGTGAGTTAGAGAGACTACCCTGAGACTACATAGTGAATTCCAGATCAGCCTGGACTAGAAAAAGATCCTACCTTAAAAAAAAATCAAACAAAAAAAGGGTTTCTGAAGTCTCAACATGCCTGTCAGAAAGGCTATGTCAAAAATAATAACAACAGGTAGTTTTGGCACACTCTGGTAGGATATTGCTGAATAGGCAGAGGCAGGAGGATCAGGAGTTTGAGGCTAGCCTAGGCTACACATTTGCAGATGGAGAGATGGCTACATCTGACGAGATGGCTCAGCAGTTAAGGCACTTACATGCAGGGCCTAAGGATCTGGGTGCAATTCCCCAGTACACACAAAAACCCAGATGCACACAGTGGTGCATTCAACTGGAGTTCATTGGCAGTGGTTTTAATAATATCTAATTAGTGGAAAAAAAAAACAGATGGCGAACATGGTGTTGCACACCTTTAATCCCAGCACTCAGGAGGCTGAGGACTAAAAATCACTGTGTGCTTGAGACCAGCCTGAGACTATATAGTGAATTCCAGGTAAGCCTGGACTAGAGCAAGACCCTACTTTTAAAAAATCAAACAAACAAAAAAGAGCAGGAGGGCTGGAGAGATGGCTCAGCAGTTAAGGCACTTGTCTCCAGTGCCTAAGGCCCCGGGTTCAATTCCCCAGGACCACATAAGCCAGATCCACAAGGTGGTGGTCCTGGAGGTAGGCCACGTGGCCAATCAACCCTGACAATTACACACCCAAGATGGCGACAGCCACATGGACCTGCAGGGCAATCGTGCCACCTGTGGATTCTTCTACAAAATGCTTAATCGACCAATAAAAATTTCCTTCTGGGTTGTTCAAAGGCATTTTCCTGATTCTACCATGTTTGGATTTTAACTATGGTACAAACTTATGTTTTCCCAGATGAACCCTTACCAGTTTTTGAAAATTCTACCAATGGGTGAATTGTCATGTTTTCAAAGGTAACATTCTCAAATATGATAAATAAATGTAGCTTGTCTCAGAGATCATTATGTTTTGCCTATACTGTTTCAAAATGTGCAACATGAAATTATTAGCAGGGGATACCTTATATCCACAGATTATAAACTTTATAAATATGTGCTAATAAATATTATATGATTTGTCAATTTCTTAAAATTATATTCATAGAGGTGTTACATAAAAGAACTGCCTTTTAATACCAGAATATATATATATTCTACTATTAAGTAAAGGTTAAGTCAGATTGGTATGATTTCTCTAAATTCTATATAAGTTAAATATGTGTTAGATGCCAATTCTATAAGGGCTATCTATGTGTACTGGTTCTCAATTTTGGACTAAACAATAATAGAAAAATTAAAATATTATTGTGCTCAATCTGACTCTGTATTCAAAAGAGCTCATTGGATACAGACCCAGAAACAGATATATTTCCCAATGCTTCCTCATAAACCCGTCTGGCCAACTGGTTTATGACGAATGTAAAGGAAATAAATAAACACAAGGAGATTTATATCTTCCTTATGATGCTAAAGTCCATGATTATATAGGTAAACTGAGTCAAGAGAAAGACATGAGATTTCCTTTCTCATTTATTGCTCAATGGTTAGATACGTTGTCTTCTGTAAATGCTATTTGTTTTTTGCTTGCTTCTAAAAGAAAAATGTCCCTAAAGGTGTCTTTCTTACAAGTTCATTAAGGACCAGGTTGTTCAATGGTTAGAGACACTTTTCAATGGTTATCTCGTTTGGCATCCTTAGAAGGAAAGGATCTACACCTAAATTCTGGCAAATACAGTAAGTGCTTGGGTTTTTGCAAAAAGGACTAGTCGTGATAAGCTTT
>PVHP010026725.1:0-24281 GCA_004024765.1 Zapus hudsonius | reverse complement strand
ATATCGACTAACCACAATATAGTTTGAGCCAATAGGAGTCTAAACTGAATCGAAACTAGGGGAGAGAGGGAAGAAGTGCAGTGGAAGCTGAAGTGGATCTACCAACATCAGACCTCCTGGGCATCCAACTTGGAGTGGGTGCAGTGAGGCATGTTGTAAGGATGGAGGCTGAAATAGTGGGGTGGCAGTGTCCACAACACGGGCACGCTTGAAGGAGCTTGGGCTGCTTGGTCTGAAGGAGACGAGGCTCAGGGGAGCGTTTTTACCATGATAGAAGAGCTGTCAGGAACACAAATGAAATTGACCTATTCTTGTGACTCCAAAGCAAAGTCGCAAGAAGAAGGCAAGTTTAGCATAGGGTAGAGAGCATCCTCACGTGAGAGCTGTCCAGTAATAGAGTGGACACCATAGGAAGTAAACATCATGCCCTGGAGGGCTCAGTCAGACAATAGCTGCCACTTCTTGAATGGGATTAGTGGATTCCTCTTAGGGAGAAAATTCTTCTGGACAACCGTAGAGATCCTGGCAATCTCAGAGTTTCTTAGTTGATTAACAGTATGAACCTGGTGTTCTAAGATGAGCAACTTCTTCTCAAGCCCCATTTCATGGATGAGAAAACGTAAGATTTCCGGAGGTGCAAGAAAGATCTGAGACTGTGGAGGAAGCTGTAGAGGCAGGACAAAAGCCGGGATCTTCTCAGGTCTTTCTCCTTTGGCTTCTTTTCTGCCTTCAGGCTCTCAAAACTGAGTCTTGCCCATGGCTTACCTCCTTTTCTTTGAAAATAACCCTATATTCATAAAAATCATTTAAACATAGTTCTCACGTGAATGATTGAGAAAACAAATTCTTCAGAAAAAAATAATACTTTTTTATGCCAGCTGTCTTCAGGCTACAACGTGTTCACATTCCTCAACAGGTCTCCATGTAGCACTCTCTGAACTAGTCCTATGACCACAAAAACACCTAAGACACTGATTCCTCCCAAGGTTCTCACTATTGAAATGTGTGGAGATGGGCATAGAGACCCGAATAGACCCAGGGAATGATGCTAGCCAGCAGCACAAGTCATGCAAGGAAATTAAAGACGGAGTCACAGAACAGGTGATGTATGTAGAAAATGACTCATGAGGAACAGAATGAGTCAGGAAAGCAAGAGCAGGGCCCAAGGAGATCGCTGGGAATAAACCATGAAGTGAATCAGGTGGAAAAGAATTTATGTATAATAAATGAGAGCTGTTCACTACCACATTCTCAAGGGTGGCTATGCCTGTTGGCTTACCACTGTCCCAAGGCTCTATCCACCCAGCTGCATGGACAGACTTGGGTGTTAGTGTGCAATGACTCCCCAAGAAATCCATGCACCACAGTTGGACAGTACAGTCTGATCCCTATTTCTTTACTGGTGTAGTAAGTTTCTTTTCAACTTACTGATAATATGATATTCATGCTTCTTAGGAAGACCTTAAAAAGTGAAAAGTAGGCAATGAGAGAACCAAGGTCATTCCAACTCCACCAATGAGCTACAGGCAGAGGGCTGACATCCTGGCAAGAGACGAACCACCCTAAGCTTATAGTGTACCCCCCTCCCAAATGAAACCTTTGAGAGAGTGAGGGGATAGCAAGAGATCTATCAGCACAGCCAATCAGTCAACCTAGGATAAGTCAGCAAGACAGACACCAACAATTTCCAACACTACCTAAAGCAGAAGTACAGAGGCCATAAAGATCTCAACAATAAAACAGTTTTAAATCTCACCCACCATGACTCAGGAAACTGAGTGGAAGAGAAGGCAGAAAGGGTGTAAGAGTCATGTGGGGGAGAAAGTCCAGAGACATTGCCCCCCTCAGCAACAATACACAAGGGGGGAGGAACCTGGCTGCCTGTTGTGCTATCCATAACGACCTACCCCATGGAACAATCCAGTATGCCCACCGAGGAGGATACCCAATGGTTTGGGGACAGGGTGGAGGGAATCGGGGATACCAATATAATATTTACTAATACAATGTATCTAATTTTGGATAATAAAATATTGATTAAAAAAAGAGAAAGTATAAACAGAAATTTCCAATTCTCTCTTCTTTGTTTCAGGTGAGAGTCATTGTTTGAGTCCAGGGACATTGTCATTACACCTCACACACGCAGCAAGCACTGCTATAGGCCATAGGAAGCCTCAGAAAAAGTCTAGTAAATTAACATGGAGGCAAATGAATAATGTTGAAAACCACAGGTGAGGAACAATGGGAGAAATATAAAAAAATTGAGGAAAAGCATTACCTTTAATGCTCTTTAAAAATTTTTAATTGACATAATGATTATACATATATTTATGGAGTATAATGTTTATATATGTATTATATGTCCACATGTTGTAGTGCAATTAAATCAAACTCATTAACATTCAGATAATCATCTTTTTGTAGCATGAATATTTAAAATCTACTTTCCTTGCAATTTTGAAGCAACTATTACATTATTTTTTAACTATAGTCACCATGGTGTAAAATAGATCTCATCTTTCATTTTTCCTGTCTAATATAAATTTTGTATCCTCAACATAATTGTCCCCACTCACTCCCACCCCACCTCCCCATCCCAGTCTCTGGGAAGCATGTTGCAGCTCACTGCTTCTATGACTTTTTACTGTTTTACATCTGCAAGCACATGAAACCACCAAGTGTTTGTCCTTTGTTGCCTGGTTTATTTCACTTGGCATAATGCCCTAATTTTGTTCTAATCACTATTTCTAATGTATTCTTCATCAATTGGTCTCTAATTTGATGTAGAATCCCTAGTGAAATGGAGTGACTTTTACCACTCATTTAGCTTTCTTTGGTAAAGTACACTGAATTTTGCTCCCAGCCCATACAGTGTGGGTATAGTCTAGATGGATGCCTAATGGCTAGCATTCATTAGCACAGTGCATGCTTGGGCCACTTGGGGCTTTTGGAAGATGGCTAAACAACCCAATCAATGACAGAAGGTTCCATGGAACCTTTGCTGGCATTTCTAGAGAAAAGCCACTCAGCAATTTCCATGAATGTGAAGCTAGGGTAGTGGAATGCAAGGTCTGGTGCCCAAGCAGCAATTTTCAATTTTCAGATCCTGGGGCAAGAACTTCATGAACCCAATTCAACAGAAGTCAGAGCCAATCAGTGAAGAGAAGCCACTAATGTGGGTGTGGCTCACCAACTCTCTGTATCTCTCTATCTCTGTCTCTCTCTGTCTCTCTTTCTCTCTGTCTCTCTTTCTCTCTCTCTTTCTGTCTCTCTCTGTATCTCTTTCTCTCTCTCTCTGACTTAAATATGTTTGACTTTTTGTCACTCACAAATCAATTCCTCTAACTGATAGATAGATGTGACACTGGGGATGTAAATCAATAATATAAAGTTATTATTTTATTCCACCTACCTAATAAAAAAGTATCATTAGAGTTAATTTTTTCCAGAAAAATACTCATCTGGATTAAACCTTTCCAACACCTACACTGAAGTCATTTTCCAACCTCTGTGCTTCTGCAAAGCCGTATGGCTTCCCCAGCATCTAATAGAGTAGAAATGTATGTGTCCCTGTCATCATGTCTTACTGAATTTGGGGTTCTAGTAAGGGAAGGAGTTTCTTCCCTATCATTGTATTTCCCAGAATCCCCAGCACAGATGCTACCATGCAACAGCTGCTTAAAAAATGCTTGATGAAGTGATTTGCATTCGTTCTCTCGATTGAGGTGTGACACTCTACCAGGTTGTACAACACTCAACTGTGAGCCGTCAAGTTTTGCTACTCTTCTAAAAATCAGTGAGGGGCTGGAGAAGTGGTTCAGTGGTTAAGGCTCTTGCCTGCAAAACTTAACAACCCAAGTTCAATTCCCCAGTATCCATGTAAAGCCAAATGCACAAAGTGGTGCATGCAACTGGAGTTCGTTTGCAGTGGCTAGAGCCCCTGAACTGCACATTCTCTCTCTCTCTCTCTCTCTCTCTCTCTCTCTCTCTGTCTCTCTCCTTGTAAAAAAAATTATTATTTTTTTTAAAAATCAATTAAAAAACCATAAACAATGAAAATATTTCCTTCTGAATTATTCATAGATTTGATGGAGTGATAATTCCAAGAGGAATAGAACTGGTCACATACTTTTGGAGGGCAAAGTTAATATTTACAGTGGTATTTTTAAGAGCAAGGCAAAGTTAAAGAAAGCCCTTTCCTCCTAGTTCTATAGAAGCAGGGAATAATGTTTTGTCAGGAGTGAAATAGAAACCTGAACTCAGAGAAACTCAAGGGCTATAGCTGAGATCTCTCATGAATAATAATTCATTTTATCTGATTTGAAAGACCAAGGCAAAGAGTGACTATTGAATCAATTAACACAAGTTACCTCCTTTTTCTTGGTGGTCATTTTAGCTGTTTGTGGAGAAAATCATGTCAATAATTTCTCTGCTTTCCTTTGTCATCATCAGCACCTCTGAAAGCTGTCTGCAATGAATTGAAGAAAAGAAACTAACGTGTTAGGGTGTTTAAAATGTGTAAATCAGTTTTCACATTGTAATCTGTTATTTCACTTCATCCTATAAGAATTATTCATTCATCAGTCAATAAATGCTATTAATGTGGTATGCATTGTACAGATATTGGATACATGGTGGTAAACAAAAGGGAACTTTAGAATTTACAGAGGGGGAAAATCACATAAAGAAATAATGTAGAATGTGGGGGAAAGAGAAGTGAGAACTGAATTGCTCAAAACATCCAGATAAAGTTCTCTACAGAATTGGTATCTTCAGCTAGGCTAGAGCGTGAAACAAAGCCAGCCATGGAAAGAATAAGGAAGGAGATGATCCAAGAAGCAAGAAGGTTGGCAAAGGCCCTGAGGCAAACATGAGGTGGGTATTCTGGAAGTAACCAAACCAGTTAGATTTCCTACTAAAAAACAAGAACACTGAAGAATACAGAAGCTAAATAAGTTATCCAAGGGCCTATAGCTCTTGTGTTGTATATCCGGGATTTTAATTCAGAAGTAAGAGTCTAGAGAAGTGGCTCAATGATTAAAGGCACTTACTCACAGGGCCTGTTGACATGGACTCAATCCCTCATCCAACCATGATGCACATTTGTTTGCAGTACCAAGAGACCAAGGTGTGTACATGTACGCACACATGCACACACACACACACACACACACTCACTCATTCACACACAATTAAAAGATGAAAATAAAATAATTTCACACTTAAGAATGCATGCTTTTTTCAGGGACAGTTCTACAAAGATTAAAGGGCCAAGTCAAGAACATAAACGCTTGGTTGCCTAGTGAAGGCTTGGGTCAGAATTAGTCACCCCTAAATCATCATTTTGCCTCCAGTCTATCAGGCTGCTGAAGCCCAGCCCTGCTCTTTCTCTTGGGTTTATCTCTGTCCTAGTCATTTCCCAAACACTTGCCTATCATGCATTTATGTTATCAATCAAAGCAGTCCCTGAATAAGGGAAATAACATAAAGGTCAATAAATAATGTAAGGAGCAGCAATCTCCTAATCTTTTTCTCCAAGCTAAGGGAAAAAGGGGGTGCTAAATCTTAATAGGAAACCCAAAATATGGAAACATCAATAACAGTCCATTACGTGTACATGGTACTTTGGAGTGTATGTAGCTCTTTTCCCAAACAACCTCGATAGGCAGAACAAATCAAACCACTCCATTCGCTTTCTTTTTTGCTACAAATGAAAAAATTGAAGCAGAACATGTGGAAGGCAGTGTTTGCCCAAGGTGACAGGCTAGTGAGAAGCAGAAATAGAAGCAGACTGCATTCCAAGGTCCTGGATCCAGCTTCTGCACACTTTCCTCCCCACATATGACTGCTCTGAGATGAAAGAAGACCAGTGATCTCATATGAGAGGGAAAAGGGGAGCAGAGAGGAAAGGAAGATGAGAGGCACTGAGAGAGGAGCCGAGGAGACAAGGAAGGAAACAAAAAGAAATCAAAAAGAAAAGGGAAAGCAAGGAAAGCACTTTGCGTCAGAAGACTAGGAGCCAGTGTGCAAGCATGACTGATACTGTAGTGATAGTGAACTTGAGGAAGATTAATCATCCTGAAGTCCAAAGTCTAGAACTCTTAATGGCTTGGTATAACATCCAAGTTCTCCCTGCATAAGGCATAAATTTGAGGGACTAATCAGTGCTTATCTATGTGGTCTTTAACTTCTTAGGTCTTTTATGCGCTAATTTTAAGAAATAAAAATTTCAAATTCACCCTCGCTCTTCTGATCGTTTTTGGCATGCATGGTTATTTCCAAACAACACCGAGGCTCATTTTGTTAATGATACTTCTGCACTATGTGGACACATCCCAGGTATCATTCCACTTAACCTTCTCAGGTCACAGTGCTATTCCTATATGCGTACCAAAAATCATGTGGATGAGAAAACTGAAGTCTTATATCAAAAATACTTTCCTAGACACGCAGGATAAATCAAACTATAGCCCCTTAACAGTATTGGTCCAATGTCATTCAGCCAGTTCATCTTCATGACAGTATTAGTGTACTTGGTTAGCCAAATTTAGTAAGCCCACTAAAACCTACTTTAGATCCTGTGCAGAGTGGTTTAAATACTGAACCTGAATAGTGGAGCTTAAATAACTGGCATTATCTCTCTCTCTCCCTTTCTCTGTTTCTCTCTCTCTCTCTCTCTCTCTCTCTCTCTCTCTCTCTCACACACACACACACACACACACACACACATCATTGGAGTCTGCTTCCATAGAGAGGCTTAGTAAGCTAAAAAATAAGAGAACGAGATATTATTAGTCAAAGATCCATTCTCCTTTACCTGAAATAGTATCCTCTTCAAGGAAGAGGTCAGTTACTAATGTTAGGATCTACATTGTAAGAGAGATTCACCTTCCTACTTCAAAAAGAATTTGAGAGCCATTGTTTGCTTTGTTTTCTTGTTTGCTTGTGTATGTGTTTTATTTTTTGAGATAGAGTCTTACACTGTAATCCAGGCTGGCCTGGAACTCACTACGTAGCCCAGGCTGGCTTTGAAGTTATGGCATCACTCTGCTTTAGCCTTTGTACTACTAGATTTACAGGTGCCAGCTACAGTGCCACTTGTTAGTGGCAAAAAACGTAAACCATGATCTGGGGGTGGTAGTGCACACCAATGATCACAGTGCTTTAGATTTCAAGGCAGGAGGATTGAAAATTCAAGGCTGTCCTCTATTACACATGAAGGCCTGTCTCAAAAAAGGAGGGGGAGCGACTGAATCATACATGTCAAATTGTCATTGATATGACAAAGCTGTTCCTTTCCTTTCATTTTCTTAACCGGTTCTGATAAAGGCAATTTATTCAATTTAAATAAATGAGAGGGAGATTGTGACAGAGTATTAGACTGCACAGATAAAGGCTTACTTAATTGCACAACTCTTCAACTTCATTTCTATCTTCCCTTTTCCGTCCTTATCACCACAGCGTCCCTCCTCATCTGGACCACTGCTGCATCTTTCCAATGGGTTTCTTGGCCTCCAAGTCTCCTTCTCCTGCCTGCTTTTAAATTGCAACCGAAGTGATATACCCAAAGACATAACTTCTCATAGCAATACAATGCTTGAAATCCCACAGGGGCTTTTAATTTCCCTTTTGATAATGACCAAAATTCTTGCATAGAATTTTCAAGACCCAGTGCAAAGATCTTGGGTTAGAAGTTCTTGCAGAAACCTGAATTTCTCCCTCATGATGCATACTAGACATGTAATTAAACACATTACTGTGTAATTACTGGTCCAGAGACTGCCAGGTCTGACGTAGCAGGGGTTGAGGCTATCCATAGATCCAAGAGTACCATCGCTACCCCATAAAGACACTGGTCTATGAATGACTCCAGATCAAGGGACACTAGCTGCCAGGTTAGCAATTTTAATCTTTTCAAGATTACAAACCTTTGAACTTTTATGGAAGATTTTTGAACCTGGAAGTAACATGCATAAAATTCTTTCACCAATATACCCCAGATAATAACTGAAAGAACTTATTTCTAACTCTTCAATTTAATACTCTAAGCACTGTCGGTGGATTCTGGATGTTTCTGGGATAGAATCTCTTTAAAGACAATAAAAGTCACCTGAAAACTTTAATGTTTTCCTGGGGACATTCCAAGAACCACTCTATCCCAGCATTCTGAAGGAGGAAGTGTAAATTGTGATGGATTGTGTAGATTCTGCACAGCCCTAGGCCACAGAAGATGCAAGATTTCTGACATCCAAGTTGAAAAACTATTGAGCATCAGCTGAGCCTCTAGCCATAGCTCAGAAAGATTTAGCAGCAATGAAGTTAAACCCACGCAGAATCTAGAATTTATTTCTCCATATTATCTCAATACATAACTAGCAGGCAGATTTGCATAAACATGTATTTAAAGGTTGTCAATATAAATCTAACAGATGTGTGCATGAGGGTGCATTTGCCCATTCATCTTGAGGAGCTTGTAGGTGAGGACCATGGTGGGCTTTGTATCCAGTTAGGGAAGAAAAAAACAACTGAATTCAGTCCAAAATACTATTTTATTTTCATGGCCATATGTGCATATGTATCCCAAAGGCAATAAAAAAAAGTTCATTCATCTTTATTATTGTCCTGGAATCGTCCTCTGGCTTTTATAAGGGTACTCTGATTTTGTAAATGAGGAAGAACAAACAAAGTTCTCCAGAAGGTGGATAAGGTTGCTTTTGAAAAATAAATGAACCCTGTCCCCAAGTAAACTTCCCTTTGTGAGTCAGTGTCTTATTTTTTTACTAGAAGCCAAGACCCTACTGTACTGAGTTCTGAATCTGGTTACCACTTGGCTTCTGTAAAGGAGCGACATTGCTATTTTTTGCTAATTAAAAAAAATTTACTTATTTTGTGAGAAGGAGAATGGGCATGCCAGAGCCTCTTGCTACTGCAAATGAACTCCAGATGTGTGCACCACTTTGTGCATCTGGCTTTACATGAACACTGGGGAATCAACCCTGGGTTGACAAGCTTTGTAAACAAGCGCCTTTAACCACTTAGCTATCTATCCGGCCCCTATTTTTGTTAATTGTTTTGCATGCATGTGTGTCATGTGTACATGTGTGTATCTGTGTTGGTGCATGTGTGTAAGCAAGTACATATGCATGAGTGTGTGTACGCATGTAGAAGCCAGAGCACAACCTTGACTCCTCGGGAATGCTGTCCACATTTTGCTGACACAAAGTCTCTCATTGGCCTGGAGGTCACCTATTCTGCTAGTCTAACTAGTCCACAAGCCCCAGGGATCTGCTTATCACTGCCTCCCCAGGACTGCGAGTACTGGAGCTCACTAGCATGCCCAACATTTAACATGAGTACTGGGGATCAAACTCAGGTCCTCCTGCTTATGATGCAAGCACTCTACTAATTAAATTATTTCCCTAGCCCTATTGTGCTAATTTAAAAAAATCTAATTTCGTTGTCTTGTAAAACCTTGTTTATTTTAACATGGGGACTAATTTACCAAGTAGAGGCAAGATCATTAAGTAAATGAAAGAAGAAGCTGTTTGTGGGGCTTAGGGGGACCTCACGCTCTTTTAGACATGATATGAGCATCCGGTCTCATGATATGTCAGGAAATAGGCATTGTTGCCATCCCTCAAGCCAGAGGGCATCATTATAGGTTAATGTTTCCTATAAACTGACACTAGGTGCCCATTTCTCAAGTTGAACTTCCCAGAGGTGGTTTTCTGGGGTGTAGAGGATTCTGAGAGCTTAAGTCTTCGTTTCTGACACTTTAAGACAAGTCCATTTTATTTCAGCATAGATTCTGTGGTCAGGACAAGGGAAACCTATACAACCTTGTACCCTGCCATTCAGTCTTATATCACAAAACTGCATATACTAAACTCCCAGGTTCCTCCAGGCAGACTCATAGCTTCATATAGGGACGTGTATGTGAACCAGAGGCAACTTCTTAGTGGGCTGGAACACCCTAACCATTGTGTGACCAAGTGTCAATTAAGTGAGTTAGAAAGACCTGGGGTCTAAGGGGTAGGAGAGCTGAGTCCTGAACTCAGTGTGAGGTCTCTGGGAAGGTACTTTACCTGCTAAGCCCAGGTTTTCCCACCAGAGGAATGGACATGATTCTGCACCCAAAATTGGTTGTCATTTCTGCTGTGGTATCGGATTTTACAGCATTTGGCAAATACCATCCACAACTGTCTATCTCTCATTCACAAGGAGCCTGCCTAAGACAGACACCCACCCACACATGAAAGGCTGTGGAGGAGCAAGTGGAGGGTAAACCTTTGAAAAAAGGGATGCACTCCACAGATGCCTGCAGCATCACTCAGCTTCACCCCCTCCACAGGGTTGCTAATGTGATTGGGATTTTGTGCTTTAAAACATTTTACAATCTGGTTAACAGGTGGGAGGCACCCCCTACTCCCCAGGGCATGCTTACATGCCTGGTTTCAATAAGCCCCAAGCACCTGGAGTTTGGGTTTCAAAGAAGCAGTTACTGAAGCCAGAAACAGCTCCTAAGTCAACCTAGAAACGGGATTGACATGGGCATGTGGACAGAGCAGAGGAAGCGAGTGGAGGCAAGTTGAAGGTCATGGAGAAGGGCTGTTATAGACAAGGAAGCCTGAGCTGCAGCCCCTGTGGTCTACTAGAGTGCAACCCTCTAGCAGAAGAGAGTGAAGAAGGCAGGAGAAGAAACACAGGAAAGAGGGTGCCGTCTCTCTAAACTAACCAATCTCTCGGAATTACTGCAGCTCTATGCATGTCTCCAAGGTGAAGAAGAGAGAGATACTCACCCGAGCAACCAAAGTCTGCTCCATGGAGTGTGCCTAAGTTTATTAGGGGCTGCTGTAGCAGAATACCCGAAACTGCGTGGTTTAAATGAAAACAAATTGATTTTCTCTCATTTCTGGAAGCGATAAAGGTTGAGGTGTTTGGCATCTGATGAGGGTCTTTCCACTGTGTCATCATTTAGAGGCAGCCGAGGGGGGGAGACTCAGTTTCCCTTCTGATAATAGTATTCATTCTTGTCACAAGGACAGGGTCCTCAAGTCTTAGCTCCTAAAAGCCCCACCTCCCCCAAAGGCCACAATAACTATTTCTACCTGAGTTTTGAGGGGACAAACCTCATAGCACCCCGTAGCCCCATGCTTCCAGGGTATGTATGCCTGAAAGTCTTACAGGTCCCACATCATTTTGGGGATCAGAGAGGCCTTGGGTGTGAGGATGATAGTACACTATGAAGCCAGGCACTATGAGGCATGCCTGCAAGGGACCCGGGGACCAGGAGCACCTTCTGCAATGAGGACCTATGGAGATGACAGGCCCTGCATCCAGTTCTGCAGAGACAAGCCTGACCAGAAAGCCAAATACAACAAAGAAAACTGATTCCGAAATGAGAGAATTTTGTGACCCAAAACTGAAATCTCATCATCTTAGGAGTAAGATGACATGTCAGAGTGGAAAGGATAGAAAATATTGGATGAATTCTGGTTCATTCCATGGCCATAAATAAATTACTATTGTGTCCAATGAGGAACAAGCTGCTGTCAATGCCATGACTCCTCCATTTGAAAAATTTTCCTTCAGTGAAAAGGATATTAAATATCCAGAGAGATAAGTAGGTAGAAAGACAGGCAGACAGATTATAGATAGATGATCAACATACGGATAGATGACTGATGGATAGATACATGATAGATATAGATAATACAGATAGAGAGCTAGAGATAGACATTAATAATGTAGATATAGGTAGATGATAGATGGATTTGGGTGCATACCTAGTGTGCCTATAGTGGTACAAACACATGCTCCTCCCTGAATTTTGCTGAAGCCTGGATCTGAAGCAGACATTTGGCAACTAAGAATGACCTTTAGAAAGTAATTTTCCAGTGCTTTCCCATGCACTAGAGTAGCAAAAAATCCCCTCTCTGGCTGACTGGGGTCCACTCATCTAGCCCCTCTAAGGCCTGGGATCCAGATCCAGTTTTTCGGGTCCTTGAACCTACCTGGTTCAGCTCCAGTTCAGAGTTTTTGCCCCTGTCTGCTTTCTACCCATCTATTCCCCTGCTTTCATTCCATCATGCAGATCAAGTGTAAAGTGTCTGCTATGTAGCCTCATGTGTTTGTGATTAAGTCTCATAGTTAATATCCAGCTGGTGGAGCCTTTGAGAGACTAAGCCACCTTCCTGCTCTTGCCAGGATGATCTTAGCATCTTCTGAAAATGACGCACTTTTCCAATAGCTCCTTGTTTATTATGTGCACAGCCCTTTCAGATCTGAGCTCTCGGAGTGGAGTTTTCATCATCATCTGACCTACAGAACTAAGAACAGGGTCAGTATACAATATATACCCCTTATGTATTTGTTAAATGTGGGAATTCATGAACTTCCAAAGTCAGTCAAATTCCCCATCACTAGAGCTGCAGTGGATTCCTAGGATTTCAGGAGCCAGGCTACAGTCAAGATGGATTCTAAGGGGAAGACCTTAACTCTCACTTAGGCAGTCACAAGACTTAAAGCAAGCACGAACACTGAATGGCAGGACATCCAAACAGCACAAATGGAACAATTAATGACCTTGAGCAATATCTTAAAGTTTTAAATTTTAAAACTCTTAATTAAAAGTTTTTTAAATCAATGCCAAAAGCAGGTTCCAACTAGTCATAACATCGATTGTATAGATGTTCCCTTTTCCCATGATAATTTTCATTTTGTTGGTTTCTGTTTTTGTTTCAGACAGAATCCACTGTGTAGCCCAAACACTGTGTAGGCCCAAGCAGGACTCTAATTCTGAATCCTCCTGCCTCAGCCTTCCAAATGCTGGAATGACAGCATGCCAAGCCTTTTTTTTTGTAATGTATTTCTTTATCTAATCACTTGGTGATGTGAACTGAGTCACAAAAATATATCTAACCCTGTATTAAATTCATCTCATAGCACTTACAAGATTATTTCTTATGTCCTAATCTGAGTGACTTTTAAACAGTTTCTTGGCAATAGATCCTTGGAAATATCTGTTCTATAGAAAAATGTAATTGTGATATATACAACTTAACAAGTTTGGAGATAAGTAGATCTCTATTACTATCACCCCAATCTGTAACACCACCTCCAAACTTTTCTACACTTTCTTTATTATTACTGCTCTTTGTGTGATTTGACAAAACACATAATGTTATCCTTTTAGCATTTTTTCTTTTCAATTTTGGCTCTTTTTTTTATTATTGTCCTTTCCCATCCTTTTTCCACTGAGTCCCTTCTTCTTTCAAAGACAGTGCTGTGTTCCACAGGCAGTGTAGCTTGCCCATCCTTACACTGAAGCTCTCTTAACCTCTGGCAGTGGCCCTTCTGACCTCTGCTGCTATGACTTTGACTACTTCAGATGCCTCATGTAAGTCACATGGTGCACAGTCTGGGCTGGATATGGCTTGATTCACTTAACATAATACCCTGCAGATTCCACCAGGTTGCTGCAAGTCACACCTTACTTCCTTATGCTGGAGTTCAATACTCAGCTATATGTCTACACTATATTTTCCTTTTCCTTCCATCAATCAACATGTAGGCTGCTTCCTTACTTTTGCAATTGCAAATGATGTTTCCTATAACAATGGACATAGACATCTCTTCAGAGTCTGAATTTTAATTCCATATATTCCCAGAAGTGGCACTGCTGGATCCTATAATATGTCTGTGTTTAGTTGTCTGAAGATTTGCTATAATGTTCTGTACAGTAGCTATACCAGTTATACTCCCAACAGTGAACAAGGGTTCCCAAGCGCTTTCCACATCTTCAGCAACACATCCTTTCCATCGTGTTTTGTTTCGGTAATAGCTTTCCTGACAGGTGTGATATGGTGGCACACTGTGTTTTGCATTGGCATTTCCAAAATAATTTCTGCTATTCTCCTCCTTTTGATTGGTGGCTAATTGTTTATTATCTTTAAGAAAACCGTTATTCAGTCCCTGTGTCTATTTTATTCAGATTATTTGATATTAGGCTATTGAGTCATTTGTATTCATTGCATATTCTGTATTCTTTTATATGTATTTTGCAATTTTTTTCCTACTTCTGTAGATAGCCTTTTCATTTTTAGGATTTTTTTTTCATTTTTAGGATTTTTTTAAAGTAGGGTCTTACTTTAGCCCAGGATGAACTGGAACACACTCCGAAGTCCAGGATAGCCTGGAACTCAGTGCATTGTGACCTTTCCATTGTGTTGACTTCCATTGTATTGTAAATACATTGCTGCTTTTTTAGTTTGCTGTCAGATCTTCCCTTGCATACCTGAATCTAATGAAAAAACACATTTTCAGCTGTTATTACAGTTTCTACCTTCCTATATTCTCCCTCTCTCCCTCTCTCTCTCTCTCTCTCTCTCTCTCTCTCTCTCTCTCTCGCTCGCTCTCACTCTCGCTCTCTCTCTCTCTTCTCTCTGCCTGCTTCTTGTCACTCAGGCCACAGGATTGGGATACACATTGGTCTGACCTTTCCCAACCAGCCTAGCTGGATGCAGGGTAGGGGAAGGGAGCATAATACTGTTCCTTGGAGTGCATAATTTTCTACTTGCTTCTGCTTTATAGTTTGGGATAACTTTCACTTTAATTACATGTATGATTTCCCTTTGGTCTCTGAATCCACCACGTGTGTATTTTCATGACACCAGCTCTATCACATGGATGTTTTCACTGCCTGTACAACTTCTCTAAACTTGGGATAACTATGGATACAACTCTCTTTCCTCCTTAAGACTTTTCATCTGAACGTTTTAGTCTCTGCTTTGATATTTTTCCTCTATTCATCCTTGAGACCCACCATTTGCCCTCTTGTCCTCCTTCCATGGGGAACATGAGGCAGATGCCATGTGTGTTCCTTCTAACTCTCCCTACACACGCTCTTAGAGTCTACCCTCCACCTGCTGGTGGCTCTACACCAGTCTTTCCCTAAAAGCCTCAACTTTTCTTAAATGAAACTTATAAACTCTACAGTGTTTTCCACATGACAGCGTGTTTCCTACTTCCCACATGTTTATGACTCTGCTCTCACCTTCCTTCCGTGATCCCAATCTCCCTTAAATGAACCCCACAATTTGTGATTTCTCCCTACATACACTTAACAATTCATCTTTATTAATTTTTTGTGAAAGATATGAAAGGACCCAATATGGAGTTCATAAACTTGGGGGACCTCTCTTGAATCCCCAAATCCTGCATCAATACCATAACTTGTCTATTTTCACTTATTTTGCCCGTACTTTAGATGTCATGTTTACAGGATCATTGCCAAGGCCAGCGTCATGAAGCCTGTTTCTTTCTGTTTCTTTGATTATCATTTTTGCTGCTTCCTGCCTGCCTGTTTTGATTTGTCACTTGACCTATCAGTTAAGTCTGAGATCATTTTTCCAACTGTGTTTTTTAAGATTATTTTATTTATTTCAGAGAGAAATATAAAGAGAGAAAGAGAGAGAGAGAAAGTATGGGCTCACTAGGGCCTGCTGCCACTAAAAGAGAATTCCAGATGCAGGAGCCACTTTGTGCAACTGACTTTACATAGTCACTGGGGATCAACCCTGTCATTAGGCTTTGCATGTAAGGGACTTTAACTGCTGAGCCATCTCTCCAGCCTCCTGCTGTGTTTTTTAAAAACTACAAAATGGTAGACGTTTCCTAAATATAATCAGGTTTATTTTCATAAAATTTAACAGGTGAATTTAGTGAACATCTATTGACCTTTCCAAGAATATCGATAGTTAGATGTCTACACATATATATGCACACACACAACACACACACACACACACACACACACACACACACACACACACACACACACAGTATATTATGGAAGAGGCCAGGCTATGGTGTGGTTTCAAGGGCAGGAAAAATACCATGCTGTCCTCTTCAACTCTAGTTCAGCTAGTGGCTGAGGCTTAGCATTCCACTGTTTAGCCCCTTTTGTCTAGTTTACTTTGAGCCAAAATGTCAACTCCCCTGGGAGGGAGGGCCCCTGGGAGGGAGGGCCCCTCCCTACAAAGGTCTTTTTCATCATGGGGAAACCTAAGAGCATCCTGACAATTGCAGCCAGGCAGGAAATGAGTGTGGGAGACAAGAGCATCTCAGCTCAAGGGTCTGAGGTTAAATAACTGCTCACCAGTCATTTTTGAAAGAAAGGCTACAACCTGGTCTTCAGAGATCTGCCTTGCAGAATACGTCACTTAACAGAGGAACAAGCATGAGGTCCACAAAGTACTCTCCATAGCAGGCAAAGCCTGTCTTACCCATGTCCATGAATAGAATCCAGTCTGCAGAGCTATTGTGTCACAGCAGCTTTAGGCTCCTGGCTCCCCTCCCCACAGCCTCTTGTGCTGAGTTGGTGATCACATTGCAGATCTCTGGGTTTCCCAGTGTCAGCTCTCCCGGGAGCAAGGCCAGACATGCACATGGTCTGAGCTGATGAGAGCTCCTGCCTGCCGCTGCTAAGTCTGGTTGCCTGCTCATCTAATTGCCACGGAGGACTTTGCCAGCATCCAGCTGCTTTCAGTCCCATCTCGGAAAAGTGATGCTGAAAGTGGTTGCCTCAGTGTCTCCCAGCAACAGCCAACTTATAAACACACTCAATTCACCTAACCTGTCATCAGGGAAGAAGGACATTTAGCTGATTCAGAAATGCAATTGAACATGAGAAGTCCAGTACCAGGCCTGGTCTGACTTCTATGTAGGAATCAGTGATATATAAATAGTGACTCGTCCTCGGGAAGCTTTGGTCTAGCAAGGAAGAAATCCAAACAAAGAAGCTGACCCAGACCAGGCATACAACTAAGAGAAGTGTGATTAGAAGAAAGATTGATGGACATGGAGGGAGGGGTAGGGAAGGAGGAGGAAACAGATGACAAGATGTATGGTAGTGCTGGGGATCAAAAGTTCAAGGTCATCCTCAGAGCCCAGACAACATCAACAACCAAGAGGGAAACGGAGTATCTCCAAGATGTACCTGAACAAAACGTGTACAGGAGATGTGATCTTGCTGGAAGGGAATCCAGGCAAGAAATGGGCCGGGGAGAGGTGACCATAAGGAAAGAAGAACAGAGACGGCAGCCAAGGGAGCAGAAAGTTGGGACGTGATGGAGGAAGGCTGAATTCAGCATAGTCAATGGGACGTCTCTGGAGAGGTGAGGTGGTGGGAGGTTATAGGATACTGGAAATCTTTGGGGCTCTGCTGGAACGTTTGGTGGTGGTTGGTGGTGGTGTTTCAAGTAGTTTGTGTTTGTCAAAGATCACAGCTCCTGGTTGTGTTTTAGGAAAGACAATGCAATAGCTGATTGGGGGGCAGACACAAGTGGACATGGAAAAGGCTTCTTAAGCTGAGACCTGATGGACCCAATTGGAAGACAACTGGGCAAGGAGGGCTACTGAAAGCTGTATTCATGGATACCCATTCAAATGAAAGGAATACCTCATTATTGCCCAGCCTCCATCTACATCCCTCAGGCTTTGGCACTCCCATCACTGGGTATTGCATTTGGTCCCCAGGACTCTACTATACTGAGCAGCTGGATGAATCTGCTGGGAGATGGGAGCCACTGAGCCTCTGGGCTGTGGCTCATACCACACTGAATCACCCAGCTCACATCTGTTGCATTGTTCACAGGCCCTTCTACATAAAAGGAGCCCTGGTGCAAGGAAGAAAAACCTTTGCTGATTCATGTCCTTATTTGCAACACAAATATTTGTGGTGTTCACCCCAATGATTAAATCCTTTTGGAAAAAAAATGGACTTTATGGTTCTCTTTATTAGTTATTGGATTTTCCATTTCTCCATGTGGGGGTAGAGAAGAAGACGCAATAAAGGCAAACAGTTCAAAATTGATTGTTTGCTTCTCTTCAGGGTAATTTCCTGGCAACTGACAAAATACACAGACAATGAGAATCAGTCACAGACTTATTGTAAAAAAGCCTTTTCCTTTGTATTTTTAGATTTAAAATCTCTTAAGACCCAATTTCCTTATTTTTAAAATAAGAATAATAATAATCTCATAAGGCATCTGTGAGCAGGTTCACCACCATATGGTGGTGGAAAACAATCCACAGAAGGCCCTAAGGGACTCCTGCACAAATGCTGCTATGTACAAGGTGCCTGCTGGAGCCAAGCAGTACATCACCTGTAGGAGGAACCGTGTGAGTCAGCCTTGGCTCTGAGAGAGGGGAAGGGGAATGAAGGCTGTGGAACCGCATTTTGAGCTGTAGAAAAAGCTGTCAGTATCATCATAGCTGCTGCCCTGGATATTTGAAGGTGTGCCTGATCCCCAGCAGCAGTGATTTTTGCCTGTGATCTGGAACATGACTGAACCATGAATGGCCTTGAATTGAAATACACAAAACAGTAACAAAGAACTTTACCATGCAAATGGGAAATCTAACAAGCCAGTTGATCTGCAGAGAGAGGTCCATTAGGAATCACAGGAAAATGGTTCAAAAGCAGCAGATATAAATTGTTTCCACCACGAATTCATGAAGCATGCCATATGTATTGTCATATCTAGTCCTCATTATAGCCCTGCAGGGTAAGCCTTGTCGTCACCTCCTTTATGAGAAAAAATTCCACCCAGAGACTTTAGCTATCAAACCAAAGGATCATGCCCTCTTTTCCAGGATCAAGTCCCTTCACCCTGACCTCAGCAAAGAACAAACTACCTTTTCATGAAGCTTCCTGTGCAAGTCTGCACATCACCACTTGTATTAGTTACTTTTCTTTTTGCTACAGCACATTTGGTTCCTGGCAAAAGGAACCTAAGGAAGAAAGGAAGGGCTCATTAGGGCTCACAGGGAGAGGTTATGGTCCAACATGATGGGCTGGAATGGTGGTAGGAGCTTGAGGAATTGCATCCACATTCAGGAAGCAGAGAGTGATGAAGAAGGCTCATGCTCCTTTTCATTCAGTGTTAGAAATCTCCTCACAGATTTCCTGGGAGCTTTGTCCATTGGGTGTGTCCAGATCCAATTAAGCTGATAGTAGAAATTAATCATCACACAACCCAGTATGCACAGTTCAAGATAGACCTTACCATAGACATGTTACTCTGAAAACTCCCCAAGATTCACCCCCAAGACAGACAGAAAGCCAAAGTGACTAGTCTCTGTTCTCTGGAAGCTTGATCTATATCTAGGACACACAAGAACAGAAGAAAAACAAGAGATAAACAATAAGTCAGGAGTGCAGTCTAACCATGGGGTCCTGCCTAAGGGGGTATTTAGTAAAAGAGGAAATTTCTATAAGGCTTTTCTAGCTTTGCACAGTGGCAGTATCATAGCCAATGAGGTTTATCCAAGGCGCAATTATTGCTAGTTGAAAATCTATAAGGCTTTTCTGAAGGGACTGGAGCCTGAACAGGGTATTAAAGAAGGTTTCTTAAAGGAGGTAGTAGAGGGAGGTGGCTGTACCCAAATTCCCTCTCTTGGTGTAGAATTGGGGTGTGGGTAGGGAGAGGAGGTCGATGTGGCTCAGATGTAATGACAGAAATACTACTTGTAAAAGTTAGTTGGAGAGAAAAAAAGTTCTAGGTATGGTGATGGTTGCTTGCTCTACCACTGAAAAGTGTGTGAATGTGTGGTTAGGATGTGTGTGTATACGTTCTTACTCGGTGATTTCAACATCCTTCCCAGGCTTGGCTCTTTCAGTGATTTTCAGTCTCCTCCAATGATCTGACTTTCCATTCCCTTAACTTTCCTTACCAACACAAGTCCTGTTACCTCTGAAGTCACCTGGCCCTTTCCTACGCTTAATCCTGGACACGTCTCTCTGGCTCATCACTTGTCTTTGTCCCTCTTTTCTCTAGTATGTTCTATCAGATGTCACCCAAAGTCAGTCCCCTATCGGGACCTGACAGCTTCCATACTCAGCTCTGATGCCAGGACTCATCACTTTAATCTCTCTCTTGCCACTTTCCTCCTCACTCAGTCTAGTTCTTTCTGATGGAACTGAAGGAGAGAAGAGGAAGCTGGGCCCTCCAGCCCCCAACTCCATGTTATGGGTAATGGGAGCCAGGTGTGTCTGCCTGACTTGTACTGTGTGGGGCTGGAGAAAATGGCACAGCCCTTTAGACGAGCCTACCTGGATATTCAGGATCACAAATGATTAATTCATGGCCAGCACTTTGTAACTGCCTGGCAATCTTTCTCATTTCCCAAATCCACTCTCTCTCCCTGGCTGCTTTTGAGCTCTTTGGTATGGTTCACTGTCTCCTACCACCTCCTTCAAGTCTCCCATCCTCCCTTTCACCTGATTGCACTGCTTCTTCATTACCAGAGGAAAGAGCAGCAATCAGCATAGGTGTTTCACAAGTTCTGATCATCACATCTCCCAAGCTACCTGTAGTTGACCCAGGTACTCATCCAGTGACTATAGATAGACAGCCGATGCACTTCCCAAGATGGTATGAGTTAAAATGTAAGTTAAATTATGTCACCATCACAGTGCTCCAAATTCCTCAATAGCCTGACGTCTCACTCAGGAATTTTTTTAAATTCCAAAACTCTGTCTTCCTGATTCATCCATTTGTAATAATCTTCACTGCCTCTGGAAACTTGTTAGCCTCTCCCCCCAACCACCACTCCATACACACCAGTCCTGTTTGCAGAGCACACTGACTTGTGGCTAGTCCTGGAACTCTGCATGCACACACCTGCCCTGGGACCTCTGCACTTGCTTCCTGACCTGATGTTCTCATCTCCCTGACATCCCAGGCTCCCTGCTTCACTTGCTCTAGATCACTGTGAACTTATCAGAGTCCTCTGCTAGCCGCTCACCATTTGACATCACATCAAACTTGATATTCTGTCCCCAGTACCTCCCCCTTCCTTTCTCTATGCACACAGCTTTGGTTATTGTTGCACCTGGTGTTACCTCGTCATATTTGAATGCCAACTTTTTGAGTACCAGACTTTGTCTCTTTCATTAACTGCTTCCACCAAAGTTCCCAAGATAGTGTCTGCCATTTGGTAGGTACTTGAGTAATATCTTTAGAGTGAATAAACTAATCGGACTTATAACTTTGGCATTCACATAAGATTTTGTTCCCATCTAGAGTGTCATTCCTAAAAATAAAGTCAAAAGCCACTGCTCTAGATTACAGAAGCTATTGCTTGGACAAATTTAGTCCATCGTTTCAAAACATTTTGAAATAATAGCTCTATTTTAGGCATGCTAGGCTCTGAACTTGGCAGAGACAAATAGAGGCCCTGATTTCAGGAATAAGCAATTGTTTTTTCTCTTGCTTCTACCAGTTTAGTGTTTAAACATTCCCTTTCTGCAGCAAAGTCTGAAAGTTCTGTCCAAGGGACACAATGATAAGGGCCTCTCCACCATGTACTGTCAAGGCCATATTTCTTTCATCATGTTGGGAGCCACAGAACTGTGCCCTGAAATGAATGGCACTGGGGCTGTTGCCCACTTGTGCATTCTCAGTGTGGTCTCCTGTCTGGTTATTTTGAAGCCAGACCAACTTCCCTTGCTTGACTCATCCTGCCAGGGCCCAGGAAAAGCTGTTTTGAGATGATAAAGCTAGGAAAATGCTTTAGCCACTTGCAGAGCCTTGTTTCTTTTTTTAAACACTCTTTGAACACCAATTTGCAATTCATTCATTCCTAATTATAAGAATGTAAGCTACATGAAGACAGAAATATAGTGGGTCTGGGTCACATCACAGGCTCACACTGTCTTAAACAGCTCCTAGCATTGAGTGCCATCAATTATTTGTTGAGTGGTGTGATTTGATTTGATTGGACCCAGCATCATTTCTGGGCATTTCTGTGAGAGATGGGAAGACACACCCTAACTGAGTCACATTATTACAAGGGCTGGGTTCCAGGACTGAAGAAAAAAGGAAAAAGAGAGCTGAACAGTAGCATTAGTCAGTCTTCACTTAAAAATATTTATTTTCAAGCAGATAAAGATAGAAGAGATGGAGACAAAGAAAATGGGTGTGCCAGGGCATCCAGCCACTGAAAACAAACTCTGGCTACATGTTCCATTTTGTGCATCTGGAACAAAGTGGTTACTGGGAAATTGAACCTGGCTCCCCAGGATTTGCAGGCAAGTGCCTTAACGTCTGAGCCATCTTTCCAGCCCCATCATTTTCTGTTTCTTAGTTGCAGATGCAATATGACCAGACTGCTTCAAGCTCCTGCAGTCATGTCTCTCCAGCCATGATGGACTACAGCTTTCAAACTATAAGTTGAAATAAGTTCATCTACCCTTAATTTGCTTCTTGTCAGGTATTTTGTCACAACAATAGAAAGTAACTAACACGGATGATTTTATATATATATATATATGGATATATATATATATCCATATATATATATATTCTGAAAATGTAAGTGACTATCTTCTGTGATTCACGAATACAAAAAGACAGAATCCAGTTTTCAAGTTGTAGACAACAAAAATTTAGGTTCCCTAATAGATAGCAACAAAACAGGAACATTGGCCTGAGGCTTTGAGTTTAATGTAAGTCACACATGCAGATAAGTATCCAAGCAACTCAAGTTATAAGAACTATGGTGCAGCAAGGAAGGAACAGTGAAGTCGAACTTGGAAGGGGACATCAGAGAATGAGTCTGTGAAACTAACTTGATGCTGAAGCTGCAAAACAAGGACAAATTCATCAGCCATTCACATGGGCAGAGCACATAGCAAGAACTGGGATGATCCCCACTTCACAGTGACCTCCAAAACAATGAACTGCATGTCAGGGATTCTCTCTGCACTACAGGAGTGTTTTCAAAATAGCTAACTCATTGCAGACAGATACTTTTGACAAATATAGTTAAATATGATCAAGACAATATCAGTTTGTTCTACAAGATTGTAAATGCTTGCACTATTTTCTTTCCTTATCTGGTTATGGACCAATAATAATGCTGAGAGGCACTAGTTGGGTAGCATTCCTGTGTCATTTGGAAACACATAATCATCTGTTGGATGGTGCAGGCAGCTCAAGGACAGGCCAGTGTCAGTAAGGGACAGCCGTGGGTGTGCATTTGTGAAGGGCAGCCTTCAGTCCTTACTCTTATTATAGCTCCGATCTCCAGGGAAGAAGAAATCTAGTGAATGTGTGGGCTTTGGAAGAACTAGGGATTACGTGAGACCTTTAACACTGACATCCTATTCATTCAGTGTTCTCGAAAGAGTTTGTTCTAAAAAATCCAATAGCCATGTTGAGCTTTGATCCGTGTCCGAGTTCTGGAACCAATATTACCAGGAGTTGCATGAGCATTCTGATGGCATACACTCTCTCCCGGGTAAGGACCGTGAGAATCTCACAGGATGGATTTTGCTTCATGAGTGTCATGCATCTCTCTAGTAGTATTACTCTTTTCAACATTACTATCTTTAAGGAAATTTCCTGATTATTAAAATGAAAGCCCATAAGTTACGCAGAATAGATGTTTTGTGACCTCAGAAGCAAAAACACACATTGGCTGGTGAAGTATGCCTGTCACTTTGTAAGCCCACATTTCATAAGACCATATTTCCAAATCACATTTCCACAGGACTGAGACGACAGAGAGATTCCATTAGTGGGGTCTCCAGGGAAAGAACTCTTCTTCAGAACTCTGGTGGCGCTAACAGGAGGAACCCAGGAAGAAACTGTGATCTCTTCCACTTAGCATTACGCTGGAAGTCTGTGCTGGAAAGAAGAGTAGAAATGCTGGAGGAAAAATAAAACCCAGTGTTTGCAAGTAATGGCTTTTCTGACGTACAGATTCATGATCTGAGTCATCTGAAGATCTTAAAAAATTGCAAGATATGAATTCAGTGTAAAAATGACCTACATTTCCAAATGCTGACAATAAACATCTAAAAGTTTCAATTTTTAGAAAGTATCATGTTACAATAGTAACAAAAACAACAACAAAGAAAACACTGAAAATATTTAGGACCAAATATTTAAAAATAATGCAACATCCAAAGGGGGAATGTTATCAAATGCTTTCGAAAGACTATTTAAACAAGAAAAAAGATGATGAAAAGAGTTATGTGTTGTCCTTGGAAAAGACAATTCAGGATCAGTCTTGCCCATTCTCTTCAAGTATGCATGGATTTAATGCACTTGCTTTGAAAATCCACACTGAATTTTGCATGGAACGTTAAAAATTGACTATGAAATGAATATAGAAGAGCTAAAGGCAATATCCAGACACTCCTGAAGGACATTTGAATGGCTTTCCCTATCAGATAGGAAGACTTACTTTATTAAGTTAAGAAAGGGGGG
>PVHP010026724.1:0-24454 GCA_004024765.1 Zapus hudsonius | reverse complement strand
TAACAAGTGTTTTCCAAAAACTTGTCACAGAAGGGGACTGAAGAAAAGCTGCTTAGGACCACAGTTGCATGTATCAAGGTACCAAAACTTAAAGGAGCCAAAATGTGATATATTCTTGACTTTGGTTTCATAGCTGGCACAATGATGACTTAAACTTTTGCCGTTTACCCAGCTGAGGGTGTCTTTGAAGAAATGACTTTAAGACTGAGATGCCAGTTGTGTATTAAGTGAATTACTATAATGTGCGATTTTTTTGTTCAAATGGTAAACTATTCCTTTTCTCAGCATGTAGGTAGCTGCCTATGAATGTCCAAGTTCATACCCGTGCTGTTTGAAAAACACTTCATTGCATCAAGTAAGTGATTACAATTCTCAAATAGCTACATTGATTCAGAAGTATCTGATTCACTCTAAGGGCCTGGGCCAGTTCCTTTTGAACTTGGCCTTTCCATGTCTCAGTTGTATTTCCTTTACTCAGCATTAATTTTTTTGTGGGGCACTTAGATGACTGTTGACTAGTTAGAATTTAGCTTTGAGTTTGATTTTTCACTGCTGGCTTCTGATTTTTTTTTAAAGGTGCAGCACGTTTTAGAAGTCAAGAATTGATCAAGAAAACATGAAAAGCAAATGAAAGTAATTTTTTTATTTGATGTTAAACAATGAATTGTTTATAAAGATGCATGGTTAATTTTAAGTCATCTGGGCAATAAATCCAATAAATTTTCTAGTTCAAACCAGTTTTTAAACTACTTTTAAGAATCCAGTTCTTGAATAACTCATTTAGCAATGGTGATTCTTGTTCAAGTGTGGGTAACAGTCAAAAATATCTCATAAATAAAACTATTTGCCTTTCAATGAACTATAGGTTTGATTTACTTTTATTTTTTGTGTACAAGAAGTGATTATAAGTATAATTTTCTAGCAATACACTATGTTAAGGGAAATTAGTGACTAGGCAGTCTATCCAGAAGTAAAGAAATGACAGTTTTAAAACTGAATTCCTGGGCTGGAGAGATTGCTCAGCGGTTAAGGCACTTGCCTCCAGTGCCTAAGGCCCCGGGTTCAATTCCCCAGGACCCACATATGCCAGACCCACAAAGTGGTGGCTCTGGTGCTCTCTCTCTCTCTCTCTCTCTCTCTCTCTCTCTCTCTCTCTCTCTCTCTCTCTCTCTCTCTCTCTCTCTCTGTATCTGCTTAAAAAATGAATATATTTATTAAAAAAAAAACTGAATTCCTGCTTAGATGAAGGCCTTACAGTTAGGTAAAACTTTTCAGTGGGTCACACAGGTTTCCTAAATCAAGTGAATTTGTATATAGTAGGTTCAGGTACAGCTTCTTCAGAGGCAGCATTGTCAGTGTGGTAGAGTAGTCTAGCCATGGACAAGGAAGATCCTGAGTTTGATCCCTAGCAAGGCAAAAAAAAAAAAAAAGACTTATTTGATGTTTCCAATTATGAGCTTGTGTATAGATCTTAGTTTTTGAGGTAGGGTCTCGCTGTAGTCTAGGCTGACCTGGAATTCACTATGTAGTCTCAGGGTGGCCTTGAACTCATGGCAGTCTTCCTACCTCTGCCTCCCGAGTGCTGGGATTAAAGGCGTGCACCACCACGCCCGGCTTAGATCTTAGTTTTTATAAAGTAGAATTGTTTTCACTTTTATCCTAGAGACCTAGAAAAGTGCAATACAGTATATGAAAGCAGAAAAACAAAGGTCTTTAATTAGCAAGTATAAATATGTAGATTTTCATACACCTGTTATTTCAGAGGAGTTATCTTAGAATATTGGGATCCAGGTGCTTCTGGTATGCCATTTAATACCAGCTAGTTGGGAGACTTAAGGCATCAGTTGAGCCCAGGAATTTGGAGCTAGCCTGGGCAACATAGGCCCATGTCTAAAAGATGAAGACTGGCTGTCTTTTGGAACCCTTGTAACCATTTGGCTATACATGCCATGGATGTGTGGGTGTATGTTTAAAATTTCCAAAGCTTTCTCAGCTACGTTTAGGTTAGGGCTTATGAAGTAATATATACTTGCAAATGTCAGTAAACCATAAAAAGGCCTTAAAATTGAAGCTTTAGGTCATATAGATTACGGTGATATTAAACATTAACTTTGGTCAAGCGTGGTGGCAGAGGTAGGAGGATCACAGTGAGTTTGAGGCTACCCTTAGACTACATAGTGAATTCCAGGTCAGCAGGGGTTGGGGCAAGACCCTACTTAATACCTATACCCCTCCCTCCAAAAAAAGAAAAAAGCATATTTTGCAGTTGCACAAATGAAAGTGGATGGTGTTAAATTGTTGCCAACATGTGATGTGTCGAATGAGCTACTTTGAGTTTTTTCCACTTAAATATGCTGGGGTGGCCAGAAATTTTCTCTTAAAAAACAATGTGGGATGTTTTTAAAGGCCACATTGTTTTCCTAAATTTAAAAATTCTGCTATTGGTTTAGAGGTTTGGATTACTGTTTATCCTGTTAATTTTGAGATCATATTTTATACTTGAATGACATGCTAATGTACATTAGATACATTCAGACAATGCCATCTGAAATCAAAATCACTATTGGGCTGGGGATATTACTTAGTGGTTGAGTGCTTGCCTAGTATCCATGAAGTTGTGGATTTGATCCCCAGCATACCTGTAGGTATCAGAAATTCAAGGTCATTAGCTACAGAGTAAAATTGAGGCCAGTCTAAGGTGTGCAAGACCCTGTCTCCAAAAAAAAAAAAAAAACTTACACTTAACCATTGTTCATTCATCACTAGAGTAGACAGCTGTCCCAGGACCATATGTGGCAATAAACTGTTGGAGTTGTTGTTGGCACTGAGTCAGATAGAGATCCCTTTGCTCTAAATATTCCTCATTATACAGTTCAAATGGAAATACTGCATTTGGCGCAACACAAAATACAGAGACCCCTAAATGAAGAACAAAATTAAGTGTTGAATGAGTCAATAGCGTATTTGAAATCATTTAACTATGAAATGGTGTTCTTGATTAAAGTATAGGACCAAATCTACAAACATACCAGGTTTCTGTATCCTTTTTCTTCCTATAATAGTAAGTGATCCTTCTATCAAGTAGTTTTTACATGTGCTGTGGTTTATGCAATCCTTTAACCAGGGCTTCCTGTCATTGCAGATGAATTCCAGATGCATGTGCCACTTTGTACATCTGGTTTTACATGGGTGCTGGAGAATGGAACCCGGGCCATCAGGCTTTGCAAGCAAGACCTTTAGCCACTGAGCAATCTCTCCAGCCCTGAAACTGGATCAGACTATAGATGTATAATATGATCAGTGTCATCCTCTATGCAGTACCAGTTTACTGCATATCATGATTTAGTAGTGTTTCATTCATGTCTTAAAAAATATCCCAAATTTAAACTCACCCATTATGACTCAGGGAAATTTGCGGAAGAGGGGTGGAAAGAATGTAAGAGTCATGGGGGGGAGAATAATTAATGCATAAGAGGGAATGTCATGGATCAATGGCTTTATCAACCTATGATATTGAGCATATTTTTGTGTTAATATATGTAATTTTAAGCCAATAAAAACATTAAAAAAAAATCCCATCCTGGCCCTCAGTAAAAAGTGGAGAGCAACTGACACCTAGTATGACCTGGCCCCCAGATACACATAAATACTAGTACATGTCCACCCACATCTATGCCCACATGCATGCATGAACATACCACACACAAAAAATAATTAAAGGCTAATTTTAACAAGGTACTGTACAACCACTAGGAAATCCTAGTGTGGCTTTGAACAAGTGGTTCCTCTTGACAGGTGTGGTGACACATGCCCAGCACTGGGGGCAGAGGTAGGTGGTAGGATCACTGAGTTCAAGGCCAGCCTGGGCTACAGTGAGACGCTACCTCAAAATAACAAAACTATTTCAAAGAGGAAGAAAGAGCTGGAAGTCACAAAGATACTGAAAACACCTAAAAAATGCCAAGAACCAGCTCACAAATCCAGAAGTTGCAGTTTAATACTATAAGTATAGCACCTGCCAAGGCTCCCATGAACATTGCAGAAAAGGGGACAGAAAGATAAGAGCCACAGGATGGGAAGGAGTATACTGAGGCATTGTCCCCCTTCCCCTATAGAGACTGATGTACTGGACACCATAGCGAATACCAGTAATCCTGTTGAGAGCCCTCAGTGGAATTGGAGCAGAGGAGAGGTATATTAAGAGGATAAATGAGGGGAATATAACCAACGTATGATTTGTTCATAATGAAAAACTAAAAAGTTTTTTAAAGATAATACATGCACTAAAATAGAAGCCAAACTAAACAGCCCCTATTGGGCAGCTCTCTAGCAGGGGAAAGACAACCCCACACAAAAGGCTTTTAAGACAGTCAACCCTGATGAAAAGAGATGGTCAGTTCTAACCTCAGGACAAGCCCACAGGCAGACCCACCCAGCTAACCTGGAGTAGACCTCATCAAGTTTGACTAGGCGCCACCTATCTGCCATCTACCGTAAAACCTGAGAACTCTGACTGGTATCCATCCAGCTGTGGCTATTTATCCAAGACCTGCACAAGAATGGGCCCATCATTCTATCAAAGATGGGGGAGGGGATCATGAGGCTCCACCCTCCCTGAGGAGCTAGTGGCAGTTAATGGTTATCAGAGGAGGGGGGTCTCAGTGGTGTAGCTACTGTTCAGTTGTCCATGTTCCAGTAAATCACCCATCACGTTGTAGTAGTTTGAATTAGGTGTCCCCCATAAACTTGTGTGTGTAAGGTTTACTTCAGCTTACAGTTTCAAGGGGAAGTTAGATCATGGTGGGGAAAGCATGGTATGGGCAGTAAGCTAGCTCACATCATCACCTATCAATTGGGAGGGAAGCAGCAAGAGAAGCATGCTGGGCTACATACACCTCAAAGCTCATCACCAGTGCCACACCTCTTCCAGCAAGGCTAGAGTTAATTACAAACATGTCAGGCTATGGGGACATTTACATTCAAAGCACCATAAGCATCAAGCTTACCTACAGAGGCAAACACTTTGGGAAAACATCAGATATCTCACCTAAAAACAAGGAAAGTATGAACTGATACATTTCAAGTCCTGAAAGCAAATAACTGCAAACTAGGATTGCTATATCCAGCGAAGCCCTCTTTAAAATTGATGGAGAAATAAGGACATTTCAAGAAAAGCGCTAACTAAGGCAGTTATTGACCACCAAACCAGCAATGCAGGAGATACTTAAAGTAATGCTGTACAGAGGAGAAAGATAGTCTTAACTACAAGAGCAAAGGAAAGGATCAATTTCATAGTAGGAATAGATGAGCAAATGAAGGTCTAACATAGTAAACCAACAAACACCTAATACTAATGGGGAGAAATTTTAAAAAATAATAGTAATTAGTGCTGGGAAGATGGCTCAGCTGCTATAGATGCTTGCTTGCAAAATCTGAAGGCCCAGGTTCAATTCTTCAGTACCTACATAAAGCTTGATGCACAAAGTGGTGCATGTGTGTGGAATTCATTTGTAACAGCAAGAGACCTCAGTGTACCCATGCTTTCTTACTCTCTCAAATAGATAAATTAAAAAATCAGTAAACATATCTCAGTAATAACCCTAAATGTGAATGGCCTCAATTTATCAATAAAGAGGCATAGACTAGCTGACTGAATTATAAAACAAAATCTGGGCTGGGCACAGCTATTAAAGGCACTTGCTTGCAAAGTGTGATGGCCTGGTTTCAATTCCCCATTATCCATATAGGGCCAGATGCATGAAGTGGCACATTCATCTGGAACTTGTTTGCAGCGGCATACATTCTCTCACTCTTTCTCCCTTTCTGCTTGAAAATAAATAGAAATTTTTAAAAATATTTATACACAGAAAAATAAAGAAAAGAGAATGGGCACTCCAGGGCCTCTAGCCACTGCAAGCAAACTCCAGATGCATAAGCCCTTTTGTGTATCTGGCATTATGTGGGTACTGGGGAATTGAACCCAGGCAATCAGGCTTTGAAAGCAAGCACCTTAACTACTGAGCAATCTCTCCAGCCCAAAAAATATTTTAGAAATACTCCATTTATTTTATTTTGAGAGAGCGTGAGAGAAAGAGAAGAGGCAGACAGAGAATGGGCACACCAGGACCTCCAGCCACTGCAGCCACACAGGAACTCCACACATGCACCTATTCATGTGGCTTTATGTGAGTACTGGGGAATCAAACCTGGATCCTCTGCTTTGCAGGTAAACGCCTTAATGGCTAAGCCATCTCTCCAGGCCCCCCCAAAATATTTTTTTAAGAAAAAAAAACAAAGATCCTACTATCAGATGTTTCAAGATACACCCTCAATGGTAAAGACACAGATTGACCAAGGATAGAAAACAATTGTTCAAGTGAATGGAAGCTGAAAACCACTATTCTGATATCTGATAAAGTAGTCTTCAAACTAAAATTGCAAGAGGTAAGGAAGGCTGCTGCATATTAATAAAGAAGATATAGCAATTGTAAATATATAGTGACCAAATGATGAAACTTTCAATTTCATAAGACATGCATACAAACCACCCAACATATATGAGCACACCCCGCACACATACAAAAAAAGTCACAGTACCCCTATGTGAAGGTGACGTGACCTATATTTACAAGACCCTAAAGAAAACTCTTAGACTGGATACAAACTTTCAGCAAAGTAGCATGATATAAAATCAACAAATATGGCACATTACCCATCTGACATAAAAAAAAATAATAGAGTAAAATCAATATACAAAAGTTGTCACGCCAACTCTGACGGAGTCTGTGCGAGAAATTGCATAGACTGAGGCAGTTGCTTCAAGGAAGTCTGCCCGTTGGAACAGGCTGTGCACTCCAACTCTTGTGTTTTTGGCTCCTCTCTTATTGCTCTGATACCTGCTCATGGCTCTAACTCATTGTTTCTTTCTAGTTCATTGAGTCCACCTTCACGAAAACGGAATAAGCTATGATGATTTGTTTCCCAAGAGAAAATGAAAAATAAAGTTTTTCCTTCAGTCACTCCCCCATTATTACAAGCATTTGAGAGATTGAAAACAGCTAAAGGACTTTTGGGAAGAGTCATAGATGACTTACAATAGAAGAATTACTTATTAAGGGAAAGTATTGAGAAAGAGATTCCTAGAACCGAGAGAGTTATAGGAAAAGACTAAGAAGAAACTAGTAGTATAAGGAAACTCCCTGAGCCCACTGATGCTCCATTGCCTTATACAGGTATCTGTGAAAAAAGGTGACAGATGGGTTACCATTAAGGAAAAGAGAATATCATGGTAAACCTTAAAAACAAATTCTTAATGGCTGAAAACCACATAATGTTTAAATTGAAAAACAAGTGCCAAGTCAGGCAGGGCCTGACTAACCACAGTTTTGCATCAAAACCATTTACGTGATAATCATCTGTGCTTTTCTATTGTCTATTCTCATGTACCTTGCTGAAATTCTTGGTTTAATCATTCAAAGAAACTGTAACTGCCTGTATAATCAAAGAATACTGTTACAATAATCAACTGTATATAACTCTGACAAATGCTCAGTAAAATCGCACTCAGATACATTCTCCTTGAGTCTGTGTCTGTTTATCACTCAGCTGAATCCCTGTCCACTTCTCCAAGGCCCTGATCCTGCGGTCCCAGCACTCCGGCCGAGCTGGTCTGTGGCAGTTAGTGGCTTTTCTGTACATATATATCAGTAGTGAATTTGCCATGAAAGAAATCAGGGTAAATACCATTCACAATAGTTTAAAAAAAAAAAAAACTAGGAATAAACTTAACCAAAGAAATAAAAGATCTTTATGATGAAAAACTTCAGACATTAGGGCAGAAATTGAAAAAGACACTAGAATATAGAAATTCCTCCTACACTCAAAGATTTGCAGAATTAATGGTCTAAAATGGCTATAGGTTTTTTTTTATTGCAAAATGGCTATAGTACTGAAAGCAATTTGTAAATTCAACACAATCCCCATCAAAATTCCAATGACATTTTCATACGACTAGAAAAAGAATCTTAAAGTTAATAAAGAAACAAAAAGACGCTGAATAACCAAAACAATCCTAAACAGAAAGAGTAATAATGCTGAAAGTATCACAATACCTGATCTTAAATTATACTACAGACTCATAGTAACAATTCTATGTCACTGGCACGAAACGCTCTGTCCATGTTGTTCTAGAGCCCAAGCTGGCCTCAGTCCTCCTCCCTTAGCCTCCCTAGTGCTGGAATT
Source organism: Zapus hudsonius (assembly GCA_004024765.1). Taxonomy (NCBI): domain Eukaryota; kingdom Metazoa; phylum Chordata; class Mammalia; order Rodentia; family Dipodidae; genus Zapus; species Zapus hudsonius. Next base: position 16,213 of record PVHP010026724.1, on the reverse strand, counting down.
ACAAGCGTGAGCTACTGCACTGAGCTTCATAAACTTTCTAATTTCATTCAATCTCATTGTCATTCTTTGCTATTATTTCCTGAGCTATAGTTACCACTAATACCACTTGGAGGAATGCTTGACAAATGTTGCCCATAGGATTCTTTAAGCAACACTAAAGTTTAAATACATAAACAAGCATGCAGCTGGATGTGGTAGCAGATTTGTAATCCCAGCACCAGGGAGGTTGAGGCTAACTTGAGGACATCAAGTTTAAGGTGAGCCTGGGCTACCTAGTGAGACTCTGATCTCACAAATACAATACAAAACAAATAAAAATACCCATAGCAATAATCATGCATACGAAGGAACTGATCAGATGATACTACTGTCCCAGCATGGTAGCACACAGCTATAATTCTAGTACTTGGGAGGCTGAGGCAGGAGAATTATGAGTTTAAAACAAGCCTAGGCTATAAAACTTTCCAACAAACATGGATGATACTACCAACAATCAGCATTCAAATTCAAGTAAGTCTTTCCTCACAGATTTATAATTTGTTAAAAATGTTTAAGGTGGGAACAAGGGGGGCTGGAAAGATGGCTCAGTGATTAAAGGTACTTCCTTTCAAAGCTTTGCTTTCAAAGTCCAGATTTAATTCCCCAGTACCCACATAAAGCCAAGATGCACAAAGTAGGACATGCATCTGGAGTTTGTTTACAGTGGCAGAAGGCCCTGGCACACCCATTCTGTCTCTTTCTTTCCCCTCCACTCCTCTCTTTCCCTTTCTCTCTGGGTCCCTCTCAAATAAATAAAATATTAAAAATGTTTAAAGTGCACATATCAATTTAATAAACTAAGAATATTTAGGTTTAAGTGAATGGATTTCTAGAGATCATTAATAGCAATATTACCAAATTTCAATGTGAGAGATGTTTCAAATAATAAGGCTGCAATTAGTGCATCTTCTTTGAGCACTTTATTCCTTATGTTCAGACGAGCATGGGCTTCAGATAAGGAAATTCTAGAAAAGACAATTAATGTTAATGAAAATATGTTGCTATTACAAAAATAATGTATATGTAATGACAGGACATAATATGAGCCCCACAGCATATTCATTTTTTAGCTTAATTTTTATTAAAACAATCACTTAAATTACAACAGTCCACCAGAATAGAAAACAGCCATCCCTGGTCTGGGCCTGACAGGAGTGACACAAGGGCCCACAGGAAAAAATGGAAAAGCAGCATATTCTTACTTCATATTCTTACTTAAAAAAAAATACTAGCTTCTTTTTAATGCATCCTCCCCACACACCAACTTAAATAGATTATGCCAGAAGAAGCAAGTATCCTGATCTGTTACTAAAAAATTGGCTTCTATCTTGCTTCTGTTTAACACTCTACATCCCCTCTCCCAAATTCCATTTAGATAAGTACACAATAGGGAAAATAAGCCTATCGGAATATCTCATATGAATACCTTGATGTTTTTAAATTTTTTGTGTTTTAAAAAAACATTTATTCGCAAGCAGAGAAGACAGAGGGAAGGAAGGAAGAGAGAGACAGACAGAGAAAAAGAGTATACCACAAACAGATGTATGCATCACTTTGTGTATCTGGCTATACACAGGTACTGGGGAATTGAACCCTGGTTGTTAGGCTTTACAGGCAAATGCCTTAACCACTGAGCTATCTCTCTAGCCCATATCCTTGATATTCTAATCTAGTTCTTCATGTGAATCTTGGAATTCAAGTGTTGGAAGGGATATTAGAGTTTGAACTCCAGATAAGTGAATTTCTTCTACAATATCCTGAGCTATTCATTATCCAGTTTCTTTTGAACCTCTTCTAGCATTCACTGCTTCAAGAGGTGACTGATTCCTTTATACTTATCAATAACCCAGGATGGGGGCTGGAGAGATGGCTCAGCAGTTAAGGCACTTGCCTCCAGTGCCTAAGGCCCCGGGTTCAATTCCCCAGTACCCACATAAGCCAGACCCTCAAAATGGTGGCCCTGGTGCATTCTCTCTTCCCTCTCTCTCTCTCTCTCTGTCTCTCTTCCTATCTCTGCTTGAAAATGAATAAATAAAATATAAAAAAAAAAAATAACCCAGGATGGTGGGTCATGAGAACCTGGCTGAAGACTGGGCTATCCATGGTCCCCTACCACAAAGACTGATACAGATGGCCCATGGAGGAGGATATCCAGCTGACTGGGGATGGGGAAGGGGGGTAATGAGGAATCGGGGATAATAACTCATTGTTGGCCCACTAAACAATGTAACTCATTATGGACAATAAAAAAAAAATAACCCAGGATGGGGGAGGGGGAAATGATGGTATTGGGAGGGGATTATCATCAAAATATATTATGTACACATAAGAAAATCATCAATAAAATGTTTTAAAAACTAACCAGCCTTGGATTCCTGGAATCTTTCTCTTACACTTACATTAGGCAGGTTTGAGCTATTTGAATGACTACAACACCTGAAACTCAGAAAATAGGCCCGAGGGCTGGAGAGATGGTTTAGCAGTGTTTAAGGTGCTTGCCTGCAAACCCTAAGGACCCCAGTTCAATTTGCCAGTACCCATGTAAAGTCAGATTCACAAAGTGGTCTATGCATTTGGAGTTCTGTTTGCAGTGGCAGGAGGCCCTGACATACTCATACTCTCTCTGTCTCTCTGTCTCTCTGTCTCTGTCTCTCTGTCAAATAAATGAATAAAAATATTTAAAAATTAAGTGAAAAAATTTACTAGAGTGCAAAAGATGTAAAAATATTACAAAAGAGGGGCTGGAAAGATTGCTCAGTGGTTAAGGCACTTGCCTGCAAAGCCTAACAATCCAAGTTCAATTTCCAGTACCCACATAAAGCCAGATGCACAAAGTAGCACATGCATCTGGAGTCCATTTGCAGCGGCTAGAGGCCCTGCTTGCCCATTCTTTCTGTCTGTCTCTCTTCTATCTCTTTCTGTTTGCAAATTAATTTATTAATTAATTAATATGTAGATAATATATAAACAAAAGAAATTATTAGGCCATTATACATTTATGGAACAAGATAAATTATAAACCAACCAACTAGCAATCAGAGAAACAAATGAAGTAGATGTTAATTAACCACATATCTAAAAGTCAATTTTGGCCTTAAAATCATGGATTGAATACCTACAGATATTTTAATGCAGATGCTGACAGCTTTGATCCATATGTAGAATGTGTTCTGATTCTGCGACTTGCTAGATAATAGCCATGAATCATTCTTTCTGCCTCCAAGCTGAATTCTATATGCAAATTCTTTGCAAAAGCCAGGAACTACATTAAAAAATACAAAAATTACAGATTTATGTTTTATTATAGAATCTTCAAAACTCCAAAAGTGTATTGGAATCTTATTTTTTGAATGTGCATACTTTCTTTACATCAAAATTAAGTAAATATCAGGGGCCATTTTGAAGTTATTGTGTACTTTAAGTCATAGATTTTGCTTATAAGAAATATTAAAGGTGACTCAGAAAAATCTCTCTCACAGTGTAGAAATGTTCCATGCAACAGATTTGAATGAACAACTGACCTTTGTGCTTCTAAATGGGAGAAAGGCTAATCTCCCTCAGAATCATTTCTCTTTAAATAGCTTTAAATCTTTAACAGTTTATTTCCTCACACCTTTTTATCCCTTTTCCTAGAGCTACTTGCTCTCCTTCCTTTTCTTCGTTCCTTTCAAAGGTACTAAACTGAACACCTGCAATGAGGGTGGCACCTAGTTAATTGCCTTGAAGATTCAGGAAGATATGGGACTGTGAAGTCATGAATATCAAAGATGTATTGTGTCTAGAAGTTTGTGTTATAAGCAGTCCTACCCGTAATCTTTCCACTACCTCTTCCACAATAGACCCTGAGCCTCGGGAAGTGTGATAGAGATGATTGGGTGTCTTTCTTAATTGCTCTCCATCTTATTTATTGAAGCAGAGTCTCTCACTTGGACCCAGTGCTTTCTGATTCAACTAGTCCAGTAGCCTGCTTGCACTGGGATCCCCTGTCTCGTCCTGGCCTCCTGAACTCTGGGATTACAGGCAGGCCACTGATTGTTTTCTGAGAAGTGACTCCCACAGTACCTTACATTTTTATTTATGACATAATTTTCAGGTATCTTTACTATCCTAGTTGTTTTCTACTTTTTAAACTCATAAAAGCAAAAAGAAAAATTAACTATTATTAGTTATTATATTAACTATTATTAGTTATTATTAATAATATTAACTATTATTAGGTTTGCTTGAATTAATAACTTTTTTTTTCAGTACTGGGTATTGAACCCAGGGCCAAGCACATGCTAGGCGAGACCTATAATAATGGGCAACAAATATTTCCTCATTTTTTGTATTTTACATGTAACCTTTTAAAAGAGTATATGAATCTATCCTGGTGTGGATATACCCTCTTTGTTCTCCACATTTCTCTGAAGGCCTTCAGAACTACAGCTAATCCAGGAACCCTCTCTAAGCTTACACCATGGAGCATTGCCATGATGAACTACTGGGCAGTGCTGTCAGCAATGACTTCCAGCTCTCAGCCCTTCAGGGTAGCCCACATCAAATGACTGATTGAGGCAGAAGTATGAGAGGGCCTTTTGAATTTCTTCCATTTTGGTCTAAAAATAGACAACTCTGATGGGTTTCTTGAACTCCAAAGCTTCCTCTGGCAGCTCATATCATAGCTTGACTCTTTCCTCTGTCCAACCCAGCTTCCTTCCTTCCTGAGCTATTGATACAGGAGCTCTTCATAATACACATCGGTACACTAAAGTCTGTCTTCTTCATATCAGAGTCTGTAACAAATTCTGTCCTCTGATTTATGTGGTGGACAGATTTATTTTCCATCAGTACCATTTCATGGGCCTAGTAAAGTCTACAACTGTTTTTTTTTTTTTAATCTTTTTTTTTTTTAATTTATTGTCCATAATGAGTTACAACATTTAGTGGGCAAACAATGAGTCTACAACTGTTTTTGTTTGTTTCTTAAACTTTTTATTACTAGCTTCCACAACTATAGACAATAAACCATTATGATTCCCTTTCCCCTCATATCTCTTCCCCCTCTCAATTAGTCTCTATTTTGTTTTGGTGTCATAATATTTTCCTCCTATTTGTAGGTATTATCAGGCACTGCAAGGCCATGAATATCAAGGCCATTTTGTGTCTGTAAGTTTTCATACAACTGTTTTATTCTACCTGAGCATCAAAGCTATTGCAAATTGCCAAAGTCCTAAGATTCTATTATACAATTTTGCTCCAAGCAAACCAGTCTTCCCATAGCTTTCCATATATACTAATTTTTACTTCTATGCCATTTTTTCTACTATTAGTTCTGCTTAAAGCACTCATTCTTCCTGCCATTGAAATTTTACCTTTCCTTAAAGCCCAATTCAACTCCCATCTCTTCCTTGAAGTTTTCCCAACTCTTGCATTCTACATCTGTTTCTTTGTTTCTGAATTCCAAATATACTTACAGGTGTATCATTCAGAATTGCACTTAAGTTGACTCTTAATTTTTTCATGCATCTTGTTTTCATCTTAATTAAATGATAAACTACTTAAAGAAGACATTTTATATTTCTATGAGAACACAAAGAGCAGAAACAGGCTCACATAGCAAATACCTACGGAGTTAACAAATGATAGATGTTTGTTCTTTTATGTTGTTTTCAAGTCTCACTCTGCCCAGACTGACCTGGAACTCACTCTGTACCTCCAGGCTGGCCTCGAACTCACAGTAATTCTACCTCTGTCTCCTGAGTGCTAGGATTAAAGACACCACCCTAGATATTTGTTCTTTCAAGAACAAATGGGCCAGAAATTTTCTATGCAATAGTTTACATATTTAGTACCCCAGTTGTTAGAAACAACTTATTGTTTTCTTATGTATCAAAAAACAAAACCCAAATTTATTGCATTATAAATATTACTGTTTTTATCCAATCTATGTAAATAAAACAATGCTCATAATGCATTTTAAGTCTATCTCACATTTAACCATTCATGCAATATGTTTACAAGGAAGGTAATAGAAGAAAGTAATTTGATAGCTGTTACAGTTACTTTCTCATTGCTAGACAAAATACCTGACAGGAAGCAATTTAACAAAAGGGTTTATTCTGGCTGAGTCTAAAGAGGAAACTTGCCATGATGGCAGAAAACACATGGTGTCAGGAGCAGGAGGCCACATTGTAGCCAGCTTCAGGAAGCAGAGGGTGAACTGGATGTGGGCCAGGCTATAAAACCTTAAGGCATGCTGGCAGTGACCCACTTCTTCCAGAAAGTTTCTACCTCCTAAAGATTCCATAACCTTCCCATATAGTGTCACACTGCTGGGACCAAGTATTCAAACCCATGAGCCTATGGGAGACATTTTACATTCAAACTATAATAGCCATAGACTTCCATATCTCCCTTTTATGTGGGGGATAACTATGATCATCATTACTAAATTTACATCAACCATTGTCTGCTTTTCTGAGCATGCCTCACATATTTTTACAGTATTAGAACATTAAAACAGGTCAGTGAGTTAGAATAGAAATTTCTGAAATTCAGCTCTCTGAAGGCATTTGTAATAAGGGAAATCCCTTTGGATCATTTTAAAATGTGAACAACTATATTCATAAGTCTACCATAATTTTTCTACAGAAATATTCTACTTTTGGCAAATTGAGCATTTTAAATCTATGGATATTTTCATAGTAGTACATAGTAGTATAAATAAAATGTTTTTTAAAAAAGAATTCTAGATCAGCATGAAGGCACATGCCTGTAATGTCAGCACTTAAGAGGTAAAAGCTGGAGAATTAGGAGTTCAAGTCCAGCTTCAGCTACATAGTGAGTTCAAATGCAACCTTGTCTCATAAGCACAGAACAAACAAATGAAAATTCTAAATGAACTAAAAAGATTGCCCAGTTCCCTCTGGCTAGCTTTCATAGTGCTGTGAGAGCTGCTGGAGAATAATGCTTGCCAACAGAGTGAATAAGCAAGAGATTCCGCCAGTTACAAAATCAACCAGGCTGGGGCTAGAGAGATGGCTCAGCAGTAAAGGCACTTGCCTGCAAAACCTAATGACCAGAGCTGGGTGTTGTGGTGTATGCCTTTAATCCCAGCACTTGGGAGGCAGAGGTAGGAGGATTGTTTTGAGTTCCAAGGCCACCCTGAGACTACATAGTGAATTCCAGGCCAGCCTGGGCTAGAGTAAGGCGCTATCTCAAAAAACAAAGAAACAAAAAACCCTAATCACCAGTGTTCATTTCCCCAGTACCCACATAAAGCCAGATGCGCAATAGGGCCACATCTGTCTGGAGTTCATTTGCAGTGGCCAGCAGCCCTGTGACCATTCTCTCTCTGACTTTTTCTGTCTGACTCTCCTTGCAAATAAATAAAAACGTTTTTAAAAAAGTCAACCAGCCTAGCAAGAAGTACACACTTGGGCAATAGAGGCACATCCAATAAGGGTAACCAACTGCTTATGAATTGGACATGATACCTGTTCAGTGGGGAAAAACTCCTATCTAGTTCTGGGAACCAAGCCAGATTTCCTAGGACAGGAAACCAATAAACTCCAGAAAGAACCTCCACTGCTCCTTAACTAAGACTGAATATTCACTTCAATAAGTCTCTTTAATAACTATTATCCCCTTGAATCCAAGCTGCTCTCACTTTTGGTTGGAGAATCTATGTTATAGATGGTGGAGAATATCGGGGAGAACCAGGATACATCAATACATGAAGAATAGAGAGCCACTATCTACCATGAAATGTGTCCCCTATACCTCATCTGCCCGGGCCCAGAAGTCATTGCGGAGGAAGTGGTGACATGAATACTACTCTCATGGCAAGCCTGAAAAACAGTTCCAGGGAGATGGCGATAGATACTGTGGTCACTCAAACCTCATCAAAACAGATCCAGAGGCTAGAGATAGTAACACTAAATCAGATCTCCATCATGCCAGTCAAGGCTTCAGGAACATTTTGGAAGAGGGGTTGGAAAGATTTTAAGAGCCTCAGGGTGGGTGGGAATAACCTGAGACACCAAGTCCCACTTCTCACCCCACAGAGACTGACAGAGGCCTCTTGGTCCCCATAGGGAATACCAATAACCCCACCAAGGAAGACCCTCAGCAGAATTGGGGCAGGAAAGAGGGGATGTAAGAGTACAGTCTTACTAATAAAAATCAATAATAAAAAAGGATGCTCAAAGAGACTTCTATTTGAATTGAGAGACATTAATATATGAACTCTGGTTAAGCATTTAATCAACCTTTACCTTTTCAAAATCTTCAGTTGTAAACTGTTTAGAAGCTAAGTAAAGCAGCCCTTCTGGGTTCATGGCTTTCTTTAAAGTATGCTGCACAGTAGAAAGAAGTGGGTGGCAAGGAGAAGATTCATTGCAGTTAATCAATAATCCAAATGCCTCCACAAGGTTAGTTGGGATCAAACTATAATCCTACATCAAATAAAAAAAGTAAGACAAATAGTAAGCTCTGGAATTTTCATAAATTGGAAATAATTACAAATTAATCAGTATATAATGATTCATATAATTTAAATTACAATTATTTTATTATTAGTTACAACTTAAAGCAATTTCTGAAAAGCCTGGAGAGCAATGTTTTAAAAAATATTTTATTTGAGAGGGAGGAAAAGCGAAAGAGAGAATGGGGACAGCAACTTTTAGGAAAGGGTGTTTTTTTTTTGAGGTAGGGTCTCGCTCTAGTCCAGGCTGACCTGGAATTCACTATGTAGTCTCAGGGTGGTCTTGAACCCACAGCAATTCTCCTACCTCTGCCTCCCAAGTGCTGGGATTAAAGGTGTGTGCCACCACGCCCGGCTAAGAAAGGGGTTTTAAACCCTGTGCTCCTGAGATTTGGAGAGGTCTGTGGGACATGTGCTGTTTCAGCCAACTTACACACTATGGGAATTTTGGTTTTTGTTTTGTTTTGTTTTTCAAGGTAGGGTCTCACTCTAACCCAGATTGACCTGGAATTCACTATGTAGTCTTAGGGTGGCCTTGAACTGACTGGGTGTGATCCTCCTACCTCTGCCTCCTGAGTGCTGGGATTAAAGACGTGTGCATTCACTCCACATTCAAGTGTTTTTTTATTGGCTTGACTTCAGGGTAACCCTGAAATCCTAATACTCTTGCCTCCACCCTCCCAAGTGACAGGATTACAGATGTGCACACATCCTGAACAGCATTCTAACAAATAAACAGGTGTCTTACCATTTGACCAATGAGAGTGCTGGTTTTCTGTGTGTTTTTCCTTGAAAATAAATCCGTATCAACAAAAGACCAAAAACTGCACTGAATTGGAAAAGTCATTTGTTGATCATTGTCAGCCCCAAACTTCTTTCCTGGGATGTAGACTGTAATGCTTCTGCTCTCTAAAACTAAGTAAGAAGACATTACCCACCTGTTATTTAAGAATTCAGATAATCTGCATCTTTAACAACACTTTGTCAGCATTCTTTTAAATTGTTGCCTTCAAGTAGACATTCTATATGTCTACAAATTAATTACAAATGTTAAATTTTTACTTTTTAAACTTCGGATAGTGAAGACACAAATAAATTATGGCTTTATAAGATTCTGCTAACATTTGAGCACTGTAAAAAGTAAAAGCAAGAAAAATAACTGAATGTTTATGTGTCACTTGACAATGTGAATCACTAGTCCAAAGCCTGAACTGGAGTGTTGGTTAGCATCTGGGCAGAAAAGGCAGTGGACTGGGACATTGAATATCTAGTACAGGCTTACAAGGGAGGCTGAAATAAATAATAGCTTTTGAGACAGGGTGTCAGATAGCCCAAGCTCACCTGGGCTGAGAATGACTTTGAACTTCCTGGTTATCTTGCCTCCATCTCCCAAGTGCTTGAATTACAGGCATGTACCACCAGCCTGGTTTTATATGATATTGGATATTGCACACCAAGGATTTTGTACATGTTAAGTAAATATTCTACCAACTATATTCTTAGCTCATTAATAAACATATATATATATATATTTTGAAGTAGGGTCTCACTTTAGCCCAGGCTGACCTGGAATTCACTATGTAGCCTTAGGGTGGCCTTGAACTCACTGTGATCTTCCTACCTCTGTCTCCAGAAAGCTAGGACTAAAGGGGTGTGCTACCACACCTAGTATCAGCAATATATTTTTATGTGAGATAGTGGTCTATTTATGAGCGAATGTGATAAGAAGACTCAAAGCAACCTAAAGGGAAGAATTATTTATTTTGGCTCCTGGTTCCAAAGGTTTCAGTCCATTACAGCAAGGATGAATAGCAGAGCAGCAGCTCATATATCATGGTGGCCAGGAAGCAGGGAATGCCTGCGCCAGCTGGCTTCCTCATTTTTCTTTATTTTTTTACTTCATCTGTCCCCTCTCCACTGGGTGATGCTGCCCACATTCAGGGTGAGTGTTCTCTCCTTAGTTTATCTTCTCTTGAAATACACTCACAGACAAACACAGAGGTATGCTTTACCAATCTTTTATGTGCTTCTTCACCCAGTTAAGTTGATCATTATTAATCATCATACCAAGTTCATCTTTCTCTAAGATTATAGTAAATGAATATTTAACTTTATAGAAACTGTCAGAGAAATTTTCAAAATGATTGTACCATTTGAAACTCCTATCAACAATGTATGAGAACTCACATGCTTCACATCCTCAACAATTTTTGCTGTCAATCTTTTATGTTTTTGACATTTTAGTAGACAAGACAAATTACCATAATCTGTGGAGCCCAATACAAAGCAAAAATCTAGCCTGCTGTTTAAAAAGCAAGAAAAATACTTCTGTTAAAAGTAACAAAGTGGGCTGGGCCTTTAGTTCCAGCACTCCAGAGGCAGGGTGAGTTCCAGGTCAGTCTGGGATAGAGTGAAATCCTACCATGAAAAAAATCAAACAAATAGAAAGTAAAACAGTGATGGGGCTAGGAAGATGTCTAAGTGATTAGAGGCTCTTCCTTGCAAAGCCTGCCAGCCAAAGGTTCAATTCCCAAGCCATCCACATAAGCTGGATGCAAAAAGTGGCACAAGTGTCATTTGCAGCAGCAAGAAGCCCTGGTTCACCCATACACACACATGCAAATAAACCCATTCCTCCACAAGCTGCTCTTTGGTTGGGTTCTTTTTTGTGCAGCAATGCAAAGATAACTACAATACCCCTGCCTGTTTTGTTGGTGTGTGTATGGTTTTGGTGATGTTCAGTCTCTGCTCTGCCATCTTTTCCCTGGCATCAGGAAGCATCCACTGAAGACTGTTCAGTCGAAATAAAAAGTTAAAAAAAAAGAAATAGGGTGGTAAAGTACTATAGATTGATGCTTTTCCTGCTCATGCTTAAGCTCCCTTGTCTCATTGAAATTCAAAATACAACTTTAAAGAAAAAGCTATTTTAAGAAAACTTTATAAGATTCAGTGGCAAAGTGCTTGCTGTGCAAGCATGAGGGCTGAGTTCAGATCTCCAGAGCCCATGTAAATATGCTGGGCATATTCATATACGGTGGCAAGTGTCTAATTCCAGCTCTGGGGAGGTGAAGACAGTAGAATGCCTGGGCTTCCTGGATAGCTTGTCTACACAACCAGTGAGCACTCTGGGTTCAATGAGACTAAGTTCAGTGAGAGAGAAAATAAGGTGGAAAGCAACTGAGAAAGACACTGACCTCTGGCCTCCACGCATATGCATAGGCACATATGTACCCACACACATGCACGTGAATGTACATACCATACATACATACACAAAAGTTTTTGTGTGTGTGGCACTGAGGATCAAACCCAAGGCTAGGCACATGCTAGGCAAACATTCTACCAACTAAGATAAAGTTATTAAAACTTGAAGATGAGGCTGGGTGTAGTGGTACACACCTTTAATCACTCAGGAGGCTGAGGTAGGAAGATGTCTGTGAGTTCGAGGCCAGTTTGGAACTATACAGTGAGTGGCTAGAGTGGAACCCTACCTCAAAAAAAAAAAAAACCCAAAACAAAAAAAAATCTTCAATTTTTAAAAGGGGGGCAGGGATGAGGGAAACAATGGTAACAACACATGTCTTGTTCATGAAGTTTCTACTTAATACAATTTTTTAAAAATGGGCTAGCGAGATGGCTCAGCAGTTAAGGTGTTTGCTTGCAAAGACTAATGGCCTGAATTCAATCTCCCATTACCCACATAAAGCATATAAAGCCAGATGCAGAAAATGGCGCATGTGTCTGAAGTTTGTTTGTGGTGAGAGACCCTGGCACACCCATTCTCTTTCTCTTTCTCCTTGCAAATAAATAAATAATTTAAGAGCATGGGAGTGCCAGGGCCTCCAGCCACTGCAAACAAACTCTAGATGCGTGCACTACTTTGTGCATCTGGCTTTATATGGGTACTGGTGAATCCAACCCAGGTCGTTAGGCTTTGCAGGCAAGTGCCTTTAACCACTGAGCCATCTCTCCAGCTCCTGCCAGGCTCTTCTTGATGAAGGCATTTGTTCCATTCCCTGATGAGTGCTACTATCTCATGGAGCTTTTTTACTTTCACTTCTCTGAGGACCACTGATGTTTAGCACTCTCTGATACGCTTCTTGGTCCTTTATCTTCCTTTGTGAAATCACAATTCAAATTTTCGGCCATTTTATTTTGCTGGTTTTTGTTTTGCAGGGTTTTTTTTTTGTTTGTTTTTTGGTATTAGGAATAGAACCCAGGACTTCACACACGCTAAGTATGTAGTCTACCGCTGAGTTCAAAGTTCTTAATTTTTAAAATTATTGACTTAAAGAAACTTTCTGAATTCTGAATATATAGCCCATGTAAAGTATATGTATTGTCAGTCCTTGCTTAGGTATATATATTGGTTTTTTTGAGGTAGGGTCTACCCTAGCCTAAGTTGACTTGAAACTCACTCCATAGTACTAAGCTGGCTTTGAACTTACGGTGATCCTCCTACCTCTGCCTCCCAAGTGTTGGTATTAAAGGCATGCACTATTCATATTTTTAATGAAGATTTTTGGGGCTGGGGAGATGTCAGTGGTTAAAGGCACTTGTTTGCAAAGCCTGACCCGCCTGGGTTCAATTCCCCAGTACCCATATAGAACCAGATGCACAAGGTGGTACACATGTCTAGAGTTCGTTTGCAGTGGCACTAGGCCCTAGGGTGCCCATTCTCATTTTCTCTCTCTCTCTGCTTGAAATTATATTTTTAAAAATTTTGCTTGCTTATTTGGGACCTCTCTCTCTCTCTTTCTCTCTCTATATAAAATGTATATAGATAGATATAAAACGTTTTAGTTTTGATGAAGTCAAATATACCAATTCTTGGGCTGGAGAGATGGCTCAGTGGTTAAAGCACTTGTCTGCAAAGTCTAATACTGAGGTTTGATTCCCCAGTACTCACACAAAGCCAGATGCACAAAGTGGTGAATTCATCTGGAGTTCGTTTGCAGTGGCTAGAGGCCCTGGAGCACCCATTCTCTGTCTCACTTCTCTTTCTCTCCCTCTCTGCTTGCAAATAAATAAATACTTTAAAAATATATCTATTCTTTCTTTTTGTTTAGTGCTGTCTTGCTTAAATAAATATATTTAGCTTTTGTTCATGAAGATGTTCTATATTTTCTTCTATCAACTTTTTAAGGGTTAGTTTTTACATTTAACTTTATAGTCATTTCAAATCTATTATTACATATAATTGTGAGATATGAACTGAGATTAATTTCTCCATACACAAAGCCAAATAGTCCATTGTCATTTACTAAAAAACAAACAAAAAACCCCAAACCCCTTTTTTCATTAACTTGCTTTGGTGCCATGGTAAAAATCAATTCACCAAGTCTGAGTGGATAGCTCTATGGCAGAGCACTTGCCTAGCATGTGCAGTGTCTTGAGTTTGACCCCTCAAACTACAAAAACAATCAATTGATCATATTAGTGTGTGTTTCCTTCTGCACTCTTTTCACTTTTGTAAAGAGAGCACATATATTATGAGCCTTGAGCATTCTTCTTTTCATATTTTACTTATTTATTTGTGTGTTTGTGTGTGGGGGTAGGTGCATGGGAGTGTCAGAGTTTCTTGCCAGTACAAACAAAATTAACAGTGAAACAAACTGTTTAATAATAATATTATTAATAATAATGCATTAAAGAATCATTTTTAGGAAAAAGAAAAAGCCAAGTCCTAAGCAAAGTAACACCATTTTGTAGTAGGCTGCCACTTATCTGTTCTGTCCACTGACAGAATATGCAGTATTGCCAGACTTCAGGAAACACTGTTTGACAGCATGGGCTAAAACCTTCAAAACTTCTAATGAAATGAGGACAGAGTGCATCCAAACACATAGTTCCTCTAGGTCAGGTTTGCTCCTGCCCTCTGCTGGGCACTGCTTCAATTTAGAACCCTTTAAAATGGGAGCTTGGTGGGTGCAGGAGGAGCAACTCTGGTGAGTGCAGCTGCCTGTAAGCAACCCCTAATAAATGCACTTACTCATCAAGTGGGACTTGTTCAAGTCCTTCCCTGCCATGTTGGCACTGTCCAATTTGGAGATAGGTATTTCTTTTAAGCCTCCCATTATGCACCCCAGTCTAGTGGGATCTGTACTAGGTACCATGCTGGTCCAATATTAATTGATTAATTGATATGATATCATCTCAATAGGCTAAGTAAGAAAAATCATAATCATATTTTGACAAACCCCAACACAGATTCATAATAAAAAAAACTCTCAGCAAACTAAAATAAAAGGGAAGTTTCCTTGGCTTGATGTATTAAATAAATGCATTTACTTATTAGAGAGAGAGAGAGAGAAAGAGAGAATGAGTATACTAGGCCCTCAGCCATTGCAAATGAACTCCAGATGCATGTGCCATTTTGTGTGTCTGGCTTTTATGTGGGTACTGGGGAACTGAAACTGGGTCAACATGCATTGAAGGCAAGTGCCTTTAGCTGATGAGCCATTTCTCCAGCTCTTGATTTTCCCCCCAGCATTCAGATGGACTTTATTTATTTTATTATTTATTTGCAGAGAGAGAGAGAGAGAGAGAGAGAGAGAGAGAGAGAGAGAGAGAGAGAGAGATGGGTGTGCCAGGGCCTCTAGCCTCGAATGTCATTTTGTACATTTGCCTTTATGTGAGGAATTGAACCCAGGTACTAGGCTTTGTAGGCAAGCATCTTAACTGCTGAGCCATCTCTCCAGCCCTTGATTTTTTAAATTATAAATTATTGAGTTTATTTAGGGAGAAATCACAAATTGTGGGGTTTATTTAAGAGAAAATGAGGCCTAGGAAAAAGGCTATGGTAGAGTCACAAACACGTGGAAGATAGGAAACATGCACTACTCATGTGGAAGGCACAACATAGTTCATGAGGTTCATTTAAGAGAAATGGAGGCCTTGGAAGAGGCTGGAGCAGAGCCATAAACAAGACAGAATTCTGTCAAAGCTCTTGAGTGCTCTCCCCAGGCCTGAGGCAAAACCCTGTTACTGAAGAAACCACAGACTGCATTGATCAGCATCGAGAAACCCTTCAACGTCCAGAATGGTATCCAGCCCCCAGAAGGCAGTTAGTGTAGTGTTGGAAGGCACTGCACAGGCTGCCAGGGGAAACTGATCAACGACAGCTGGAGTAAACAGAGACGATTGACATGAAACACAATCTGCGGCCATGAGTAGGCTGACCACACCTCCTACTGGGAGGGAACAGGGAACCAAGAAAGGAGCACTTGTGTAATGGAGGAGCCTGGGCCTGGGGGAGACAATCAACAGCTTTCAAATTCGACCAATTTTCCACTTAGTGAGGGGGACCCCTTGTCTGGAACTAGGGATTCAGGGCGATAGGCACAGATCCCGTACTTTTGGGCTCCCAAAACAAGATGCACTATGGGAGCAAGTGACAGGGAGGCTACTAAAAATAGAATCTAGGTAATCCAGAACCTACACTGATCTCACTCTCCGATGGAGATTGTGTTTGTATTTTTCAGGATGCAGCGAGAGAGCTGGGGCCCATCTAACCCTACCAACCGACCGTAGGCCGATAGCTGAGATTCTGGCAAGAGAGGAGCCACCACAGTCATATCATAGAGGATCCAAATGGAACCCTACAGAGAATGACGGGATGAACAAGGGGTCCACAGCCACAGCCATTAAATCAACACAGGATAAGCCAGTGAGACAGAAACCAATGATTTCGACACAAAGACCCCC
>PVHP010026723.1:0-24424 GCA_004024765.1 Zapus hudsonius | reverse complement strand
AGAAAGAAAGAAAGAAAGAAAGAAAGAAAGAAAGAAAGAAAGAAAGGAAGGAAGGAAGGAAGGAAGAAAGAAAGAGAGGAAGGAAGAAAGGAAGAAAGAAAGAAAGAAAGGAAGGAAGAAAGAAAGGAAGAAAGAAAGAAAGAGGGTCTTTGTGTTCTTGAACTCCCAGCCTAAGGCCTGCACAATATTGGGTCCATCAACATTACATCGTGAATTCTGGAGGGAGGCAAAAAAAAAAAGATGTCAAAATAGAAGAAGGACTAATTGGTAAGAAAAGAGAATTTGGTGGATGAGGATTGGGAAGGAGGGAGGGAGGGACAAAAGATATGGAGAGGGGATTGTGATCAAAATAAATTAGGTATATATATAAAAATGATCATTAAGAAAGTTTAAATAAAGAAATTAGAGAAGATATCGGAGCTCCGACAGATATGTATGATGGGGGCTTGAGTATGTGGGTTTAGATTTTAGAATAAAGTGATATGGTGAAAGACAGAGCTCAGAGATACTGACAGTATTCCCTTGTTGTCAGTGAAGTTAGGGTGATTACTACGTTTTAAGAGTGGACTGTCCCTCTTTACTTTTGAGTTATAGATAATGCCACCAAGTTATTTCTCACAGGCTGTAGTGCAATAGAGGCACTTGACATTCCTGATCTATCCCCTGCCAAGACACTAGCTCTTCCCCACTCGCTGTGAGGCTGCTGATTTCCCACATGCTTGGCCTTGAGAAAGGGTGGCTCAACAGGGACATTTATTTTATCGAAGTTTAGGAATTTTCAAGTTTAGGTAGCAGAAAAATATTGAGTTTCTAGTAAATTCTAGAAAGTGTCAGAAGGTCAATGAAACACTAAGAAACATAAACAGAGAGAAGAAAACTGTACAGCACAAGAAAGATTTTTTTTTCATTTTTCCTGTCACTAGAGTGGATCCAACTAAGGACAGATAATCAGATTAAGTAGATCTGAAGTCTCCAAGAAGACTGTGTGTGTGTGTGTGTGTGTGTGTGTGTGTGTGTGTGTGTGTGTGTGCCATTCCTGGTTACCTTGGCAACCCTTTGCTTTAGGATCATGATGTTATAATGAGAAAAGACACAAGCACTGTGACCTAGAAAGTTTCCCTTTGGGGAAAGGTCCAGAAGAACCTGGGAAGGGAGAACGGACTTAAGTGCTTAGGTCTAACCGGAAGAGCATGAGCATTGTAGACTCTTGTCTGCTGACCTGGAACTTTCAGTGTTGGTAAACTAAGTGTTTTGGGATCCACAGTGCTTCTCTTGGCAAGCCAGAGACAACTTGGCATTGAGATGCTGAAGGGCATATGGAGGGAGAGTTGTAATGACAATCCACTGCCTGCATAGTAACAAGTCCATCACGACCCAGCTCCACGCCCTCCACTCTTGGTTATTTTGACTGAATTGTTGGGATGTCAGTAGCCTTTAGCAGTTTTAGGAGAGTTAGGTGAGTGAATACACATAAACATATTTGGTGGAGAGGAAGGATTCTTGACATAATTAACTGCTGACATTGTGGTTGGCGCTATTGTAGTTAACTTACAACTGAGACAGTAAATCCTTGTTTCTCTGGACAAAGCATCTGTGATGAGAAAGAGAGCTAGAAAAGAGAGTGTTGAAAGGTAAAAGACGGTATGAGGTGAGTCAAGTCCAAACATCAGAGCTGACTCAAAGTCCTCATTCTTGCCACAAAGATGGCGATACTTTCACAATGAACAGAGTCACTCCCAGGATTATGCTTTGGGACAAGAGCCCCACATCAGGGTTTGCTATAAGTTCTTTCTTACAGCCAGACAAAAGATAGTCCCAGGTACATGCCCTGTGCACGAAGTACAGGTTCCAGAATCCATGGCCTCAAACTCCCCTCAACATCAGGCTCATTCTTATCTTCAGACTAATCTGAGACCCATCTACTTTCCTGAATACTGTGTGGATGAACTGTCCCTCAAAGAGAGACGTTCAAGGGGGCCCTCTTCCATAGATGTGGATGTGAGCTGATTGACAAACAGTTTCTGCAGATGAAATCAAGCTCAAGGAAGGTTGAGTTAACTCAAGTGATTGATAAGCCAGGTACTGGTGTCCTTATAAAAAGAGGGAGCTTTTGGTCACTGATAAGAGAAGAGGCTGTGACAACAAGTAACCCATGCACAGAACAAGCCAAAGAGACCCAAAAGTGGCTAATATCTGCCAGAGGCATCATCTCTCCTCCAAACATGAGCCCACTAAGCCTACCACAGGCAGAAGCTAACAACAGTGTACACAGAGTAGCGAAGCTATAAATGTAGTTTCTGATTCACACATCCTTCTGTAATTACATATATTTGCACACCAAACAAAACTCCTAAAGATTAGTCCAAAGGTGACCTTTTAATACCCTTGCCACCTCTTCTGAAAGTACAAGGACATAGTTTGTTTGTGTTTCATTGAAAAGATAAAAGTAAATCAATCTCAGGCTGGGGAGATGGTTCAGGGATTAAAGGCACTTACTTATAAATCCTGACATCCTGGGTTCGATTCTCCTATACCCACACACAAAGTGACACATGAGTCTGGAGTTCATTTGCAGTGGCAGAAGGCCCTGGCCACTCATTCTCTCTCTCTCTCTCTCTCTCTCTCTCTCTCTCTCTCTCTCTCTCTCTCTCACACACACACACACACACACACACACACACACAAATAACAAATTAAAACAATAAATCAACTTCCCATGTGTCTTTCCAATTTATTCCCAATGAACTAAAGAAAAGAACTGAGATTCAAAACGACAAAGCAATGCTTAGTGATAGAAAGTATATGTAATGCATGCATACCTTGTTCTTTTTAATATATATATTTAAATTTTATTATTTATTTGCAAGCAAATAGGGGGGAATGGGCATACCAGGACATCTTGCCACTTCAGAAAAGTTCCAGATACATGTGCCACTTTGTGCATCTGGCTTTACTTGGATACTGGGGAATCCTACCCGAGCCATGAGACTTTGCAAGCAAGTGCCTTTAACTGCTGAGCCATCTCTTCAGCCTGCATACCTAGTTCTAAGCCTGTTCCTTTACATAACAAATTCCCTATGTAAAAATGGAAGGAGATAGGAACACAATTCAGAAGACCAATTCCATCGCTTTTCTTGGCAATTCAATTTTGATTATTTCTCTACATGTATTTTATGGAATGATGTGATCCTCATGGAATAATGACATAGATTCATCAAACTTTACCATGCTTACGAAGTGCTAGAGAAAAGACTGGAGAAGTTAAGAAGAGAGGAAGAAGACAAGAACAGCTTTAAGAGGACAACAGAACTAGAAATCAGAAGGAACTATCTTTGAGTTGGGGAACCAACCTGTCAAGACCACCATGGAACATACCACTGAAGCAGGCGTGACTGAGCCAAGCCCAATCCTGTGTCTTACCTGCATTACGATCAGATATCGCTTGGAAGAAACATGGTGACTTAACAATAAACTTTGAGATGGCATGGAGAACTTGGAAGTAATCTTTCATCAGCTGTGGCCATAGAGGTTGTATCTTATGGGGCTTTTAATTACAGCCTCCATGTCTTTACCTTCCCAGTTCAGAGCCCATTGGAATTAGAGACCAGGGTGAGCTAGGAGATACAATGCCAGCTTCCTCCTTTTGAAGATTGGCCTTGAGAATACTGGAACCCATTTCCCAACAGAGCATAAGAAATAGCTGTGATTGGGCCGGAGAGATGGCTCAGCAGTTAAGGCCTCCAGTGCCTAAGGCCCTGGGTTCAATTCCCCAGGACCCAAATAAGCCAGACCAACAAGGTGGTGGCCCTGGTGTGCTCTCTCTCTCTCTTTCTCTCTCTCTCTCTCTCTCTCTCTCTCTCTCTCTCCTTGAAAATGAATAAATAAAATATTTTTAAAAAAGAAATATCTGTGATATAACTGCACAAGTTCCTTCTCGAGTGGAATCCTCCACCCCGCCCTAGTGCAGCCCACAGAGGGCCCGGTCCTGCCAACCTCTCTGTAATGTCCGCATGCAGTAAATGAAGATGTTCTTTCTGAGTCAGGGCAGACACATGGACGTGTGGCCTGGCACATCAACAGAGGGCTGCTACTCAGCCCCTGCTTGTCCCTAGGTCTAGCTGATGCATTTGTGACTACTGGAGTCTTTAAAGCCATCCTGTTAGGCTGGGCTCTTTCCTGAGCACTGGGAATCTCTACTTGGCTCTAACTGACTCTATGAAGAGCCAGAGAAACCACAAACCTCTGGCTCTTGGGAAGAGATGATGTCTCAGGAGCAATGAAAAGTTCCCCGTCAAGGGACAACAACTATGCAGAGGTTTGTAGAAGTGTTGACCAAGAGCCACAATTAAAGGAATGCTTAATTGTCCGAAACCTAACACACACACACAAGCATATACAAACATAGGCATGCACAAAATTGAAAAGTTTTCTGAAACAGTATGTACAACACTTATCTTATTTAATTTCATTGTGCTTTCAATCTTTATTGATTTTATGATCCATAATTCCCTTCTAGAAAAGTTGTCAAACTCTTGAGTCACCCATAAAACTGTTATTTTCTTCATTGAAAAGGAAGGAATGAGGAGAATGAAAGGAAATACAGATATCTCCTTCCAGGTACTGCCACAAGCAAAGAAATTCACATTAAAAAATCTCCAGAAATGTGGGGCAAAAAAACAATGTAACCACGGTCCCAAAATACAAGCACAATAGTTTAAATGTTGGGTGACAACATTGGGAATGAAAATGGTTGTTAAGTACTCTTTTTGAATTAGAAAATATAAATTTTTTGATTGTTGACTAGAGTCAAAGTTATTTTGTTTTGGTTTTTAATCTGAAGATGAAATAATTTTATTGTTATTAATTTGGTGTTTCTTAGACCAATTATTATTGATGATTCTTATTTGTATGTTTGTTTGTTTTGTTTTTTGAGGTAGGGTCTCCCTCTAGCTCAGGCTGACCTGGAATTCACTATGTAGTTTCAGGCTGTCCTTGAATTCATGGCAATCCTCCTACCTCTGCCTCCCAAGTGCTGGGATTAAGGTGTGTACCTCCACACCAGGCTGGTGATCTTTACTGATGAAGTCCCCAGGGTGACCTCTGAGGTTCACGCTTTGTCCAGGTGCCAGTCAGCTATCTCTCTGCCCCCACGTTCCAGGAAGTACAAACAAAGACAGATCTTTGCTCAGGGCCACCCTTCCACCACAAAAGCTCACGTCAGACACTCTAGTTCCAGTGAGGATTGTATGATGGCTCCACTGGCGGCCTTCTTACTGCTCTGGGGTGAGGTGCCCTTAGGCCTGGGTTCCCCTGGGTAAGAAGCACTGTGAAAGAAGACTCATGGGCTTTGTCTCTACAGGTTTCACCTTGGGCCCAGCAACTGATGCAGCCGTTGGTGAGTTCAGGGCTTGGATGTGGGGATGATGGGCCCCAGGCTGTCAGGAACCCCTTTCTTGTCAATGCCAGTATGACCTCAATACTCCCCACTCTCACCTCAGCATTTAAGACCCAACCCAGCCTGTGGGCAAAGTCAGAGTCGCTGCTGGAACCTTGGGCCAACTTGACACTGATATGCCAGTCACCCCTGGAGACCCTGGACTTCCAGCTGCTCAAGGACGGGGCAGTTCAGGAGATGGTTCATGTTGGCATGCCTATCACCAAGTACCAGTTCTCATTGGGGGCAGTGACAAGTGACAACAAGGGCCTCTACCGCTGCCGGTCAACCTTTCATTCCCCTGACAGATGGACAGAGCTGAGCAACCCCTTCCAGGTGACAGGGAGAGGTGAGCAGAGACATAATGGGGTCTGGTGACAGTGGGAGGAGGCAGATGAGGAAGCCTCCATCCAAATCACCTGATATCACTGAGCCTCAGTTTTCCCATATGTCAGGTGGGAAGTTTATTCTGCCTCCCAAGAGTTGTGAGTAGCAAGTCCCAGGGTGTGCTTGGAGCAGGTCCAGTACTGCCCTCCCCTCTTGCTCTTGCTTTAAGCCCTGGCTTCTGTAGTCCCTGCCTCCCTGATCAGTGCCCTCCATCTCTGGGTCTCCCTCCCATTGTCTGAGGATGGGATTCAAGTTCAGCAAGGCGCTCTTGCGTGAAGCAGAAACTCATCAAGCCTGCTCCATCCACAGAACCCTTGCCCCCACCTTCACTCTCCCCGGACCCGGTGGCCTGGGTCACACCAGGCCTGAACATAACACTACTGTGCCAAGCGGGACTGCAAGATGTGACCTTCCTGCTGAGGAGGGAGGGAGACAGTGACTTCCTGCAAGTAGCCCAGGCGGGAAGGGCTAGACAGGCCATCTTCCCAATCCATGAGCCTGGTAACTACAGCTGCAGCTACCAGACTCACAAACTGGGCAGTCCCTCGGAGCCCAGCACCACTGTGCACGTCCAGAAGCTTGGTGAGTATGGACCCCCAATGCTGAAAACCTGTGCCCAGAGCCCAGTCCACCAATGTCCAAAGGTAGGAGGGGAACTCCTGGACTGCCTCACGGAGGGCAGAGGTCTGGGAGCCCCACAGAGGGTGTCCCCCTGGGGGGGTCTCTTCCAAGCATGGTGTCCTAGGCTCCCACCCAGTGACACTCTCTCCCTCTGTGCTTTGCAGCTGCACCGCCCAGGCCCGAGCTTACTTTCCGGGGATATTATCCAGAGATTCTGCGCCCATATGCCTTCAATTCCCTAGTCTGCGTGGCACCCCTGAGTGGTGTTGAATTCCAGCTGAGGCGTGGCGAGGAGGAACTAAGAGTGGTCATGAGCAGCACCAGCCCAGACCGAGTCATGTTTGACCTGAAATTGCCAGAACTGGGGGATCACGGTCCTTTCACCTGCCGCTACCGACTGAGCAGGGACTCCGCCTGGTCCCCAGACAGTGCGCCCCTGGAGATAATGTGGAGTGACCGTGAGACACATAGCTGGGCAGTGGACAAGGGTGGGGGCTGGGAAGGCAAGGGCAATGACCATGAAGGCAGAACCCCTGCGGGGTCTCCATTTCCCCAGCTTCAAGTGATGCAAGGAACCTTGCAGCATGCAAAGAACTGGGTCATCAGAGAGGTCTGGCATCTGCCTTGTGGATACCAGCTGCTAGGAGATCCGATTGAGCAACTAGCCTGCCTGTCCCAAGAAGTAGGCTGGGGTCCAGGGCCTGCAGAGGCCAGAACAGAGCCCTCAGACCCTACACTCTGACCTCAGGGACTCTCCTCAGACACTGACTGCACATGCAGCTCCACACCAGCACAGGTCACAGGCGCCCAAGATGGGGAGGTGCCCAACAGACAGAATTCTTTCTGAGAGAGAGAAGCACCAAGCCATAGACAAGTCACCAGAGTTTTCCTTCCCATCTGTGTTTATCCGCAAACTAGAAGGGGTCAGCAGTTAGAAGACTGCATGCAGATCCCAGGAGGACCAGACCAGGAGGTTAAGTGGGTGTGTGTGGTTTTAGATACAGTGGTCCTGGTCAGGTGAGAACAGGCCACTCCAGGCAGAGGGCTCAGCTAGGACACAAGCTGAACGCAGCGTGGGGCCCATGTCATCCCCTGCCTGGGTCAGCCCTTTTTGTCCTGCCAGGAACACGGCCAGCCCCGGTGCTCAGTGCAGAGCCCACTGGTCAGCGCCTTGTGCCAGGCTCCACCGCTCAGCTGCGGTGCACCGCGCCCAGGGCAGGCCTGCGCTTCGGCCTGCAGCGCCACAATCCTGAAAGCGACCGCCTGCTCCAGATGCAGAGCCCCAAGGGGACCCAGGCGACCTTCGAGCTCAGAGACATCTCCGCTGCAGACTCAGGCAACTACAGCTGTGTCTACATGGAGCTGGAGCCGCCCTATGCGGGGTCCTTACCCAGCACGCATCTGGAGCTCCGTGTGGATGGTGAGCTTGGACACATGGGTGGGCTGTGCTGTGCAGAACTCAGTTAGGGGTGCGACTTCTTGAGCTGTGACTCTCTTAGGGACCTGCCTATCTGGGCTGCCCCAGAAGATGCCAGTCTTTTGGGCCCATGGTGTGGTATGGGCAGATCGTGCTTGGAACTCTGGCTTGTAGGTGACAGGTGGGGGCTTAGAGTGTGGAGGCCAGATCCAAACTTTTCCTGGTCAGTTGCACCCTCCAGAGCCTCAGTTTCTCTGCAACAGGCGCCTAGCAGATGTCCTGGTCACACCTGGTGTTGTCCCTGCGGGATTAGGTTAATATGTAATTATCTAGAGCTTTTGAATCCCTGCAGGCTGTTTGTTCCTTTGATTTCCTCATCAAGGTCTCCTTGGGGTCACAGGCCACCCACTCAGAGACCCTGGCCAGGCCCAGGTCCAATCTCCCCACCTTTGGACTGTGGCTGTGTCACTAACAGTTTTGTGAATGGTTGCTTCTCTCTCACTACACTAAGGACCCCAAGAAACCTCAGGGCAGGGCAGGGCAGGACAGGACAGGACAGGACAGGACAGAGTCAGGGAGCTCTCACAGCCCTTGGGTATGTGGAGGGGAAGGGTGCACATTAAGACTAGATACAGGTGTGAGGTTGCAGATGCCAGGAGCTCAGGGCAGCCTATCCTAGAGGACTTGTGAGGGACTGTGACAGCCACTGCTGGTGGTTCATCACCATCCTCCTGCCTAGGACCTCCACGGAAGCCACAGCTCCGGGCTCTATGGACCGGGCCTGTTCCTGTGGGCCATGATGCAGTCCTGCGCTGTGAGGGCCATGTGCCCGAGGTCACCTTTGAGCTGCTACGGGAGGGTGAGAAGAAACCCTTGACAACTTACAGCACAATGAGCAACTCCGCTGACCTGGTTCTAGCCTTTGTGGGGCCCCAGAATACTGGAACGTACCGTTGTCGCTACAGCTCTCTTTGGCCTGGTGTCTTCCAGTCAGAGCTCAGCGATCCGGTGGAACTCCTAGTGCAAGGTGAGGGAGCCTGACCCTAGGCCCATACTTCTCAAGGCCCCTTTCTCCAACCCTCCTTTATCCAGTGGCCTCTTAGACCCCAGGCACCTGTGCCCACCTTCCGGCAGGGGTGGGCAGGTAGCTTGGGCTCTGTCTGGTCACTCAGGACTGTGGCTGGGTTTTGCCTCCTAGGCTTCCCTGGGCTGTGCAGTGTTCAATTGCCTAATCCCAGCCCAGTATGTAAAGGCCCTGTGGCAGAGTGCTGGGTCAATACACCCACTTTTCTTTGGTCAAATTTGTCCAGGAAACTGATTTAGCTGTGGACCCAGAGCTTAGCTGTGTTGGTGAAAAGGACTGGTAATACTGGACACCCATCCCCCTGCTTCAGGAATCCCCCTCTTCCTCCCAAAAGTTAATAAATGTTTTAAGAAAAGATTTTTTTAAGCGTGTCTTCCATTCATGGGACCAAAGCAGCTGAGGGGCAGGGACATTTTCCCATGTCTGAAATCCTAGTTTCTGAGAAAATAGATGTACCCTGGATTGCATCCTGCTAGATGAAGGGTGGTGGACTTTTCCAGACCACTTTCTCCCACCTTCCTCTATCCAGCTGCTCTTAGAGCCCAGTCACCTCTGCCCACTTCCAGAAGTAGCTTAGGACTCTAGCCATCCCAACCCTGCCTTGACCTTATTGGCCCCTATCCCAGCAGGAGGGTCAGAGACACTGCATTACAGTGCTTTCGCTTTGTTTTTATTTCTGAAAATATGCCCTGGTGGGCTTCAGAGTGTGACCAGATCAATGCATTATCTGAAGTGACTCAACTAGAACAAACCAAAACAAGAAAACATTTTCAAGGCGAACCAATATTTTGTTCCCTTCAAGCCTCAGTGAAGCCTGAAACTGAAAGCCTGCAGTGTTGATCCCAGAAGCAAATGGAAGACACCCCCCCTCCTGACACACACACACACACACACACACACACACACACACACACTGCCTCCCTGGCTTAAATTTTGCATCCCAGCAATCCCAAAATGTTTCATGCCTCTCAGCCAGCTGCTGCTCACTCAGGCCCTGTGTTCAGACTGTCATCCTTCCCCCACTTCACCTCCCATTCCATCCTAAAACAGCCATCCTGTAAAGCTCAACAATTACTTCACCCATTCACTCTTTCAACAAACCAGCTAAAGCTAGAAGCCATGTTGGTTATTAGGGATTCTGATGATGAATGAGCAACATGTGGTAACTGTTCCTAAAATATGTACAGATTAGGGCTGGGAACATGGTGACGTGGTGAAAAACACTTGTTCCACAATCCTGACAGCTGGAGTTTGGATCCTCAGAACCCAAGTCAAGTCAGACACAACTAGTTCACATGTCTCTCATCCCAGTGCACCTACAGAAATGGGAGGCAAGTCAGGAGAATCCCAAAGCTCATAGGCCAACTAATCTGGTGGTCACCATGGCAAAACAAAACAACAGACCCTGTCTCAAACAAGATGGAAAGCAAGGACTGACACCCTAAGGGTGTCCAATGACCTCCACCCATGCACTATGAACATACCTACACACATACAAGAAGTAGCCTAGTCAAGTGCAAAAGTTCTCACAGCATGCACTCAGTGTAACTATTTGAGTGAACCCATGGAGCGAGCCTTGAAGTCATTGTAAAAGGTCACATAAGACTCCTTGGAGCTGCTGACTCTGGACACAGCTGGAGAGGTGACAGAGAGAACAGAGATTCCAAAGGATAGCAACTGTTTGAGTTAAATATCCGTATTTCCAATTTAGAGATGAAGATACTAAATACACTTCCCAAATGCAACATAAACTGAACTGTTGACCCTGATGCACACCAACCCCAAGCAGGTCCCTTACTTGGTCTATACTTTGCTCTGGGAATCCAGAGAAAGAGGACTCCCAGGAAAAACATTTCTGTTGTATTGAGACAGTTTTGCTGTGAAGCCCAGGCTGGCCTCATACTTCGAATGCTGCTAATCCACCATCTCCCAAACACTAGGATTAGAGGCACGCTGGAGGAAACTGGTCACTAGAAGGCAGGGTTTAAGGAATTATAGCTCAGCCCCACTTCCTGTTTTCCCTCTGCTTTCTGACTCTAGCTCAAATGTGATAAACTGGATTTCCCTACCATCATGGATTGTATCCCCTTGGAATTGTAGGCCACAATAAACCTTTCCTTCCTTAAGTTGCTTCTGATCAGGTATTTTGTCCTAGTAATGAGAAAGCAACTATTATATCACCTGTTGTCACCTGTTATCAACCTCAGTGATTAGAGAAAGTCAAACTAATTAGGTAATTGTGATAGCCACCAGGAAGTGTCCTTGGACAATACACTCATCTTCTGTGAGTCATCACTTCTTCCTCTCTACAATGGAGATAGGACTGTCTACCTTAAGGGGCTGTGATGAGGGTAGAATTAAGTAAGAACAGTGTGTAAAACACCTAGCTTGTTTTTTGGGACACAGTGTGTACTGAATTCACATGACTTCTCTTGCCTTGCAGAAGCTGCACCCCCCTCTCCTTTACAAAGGAGCCAGATCTGGGCCATTCATTTCCTCTGCCACAGTGTGGGCAGCAGGCTGGAACCCAGCCCCATTACCTTAGGAGAGTTCCTGGCAAACAACCCAGCCAGGGCGTGGCTGGGAGCAGAGTCCCGGGACACTGAGCAGAGCTTGTTAGAGGAAAAACGGGAAGAACAGGGTTCATCTTTAAGAGCTGCCAAGGGAGCTGGGAACCACCCATTCCCTAAAGGAAGGAACAGTTAATTGTGTCATTAATAATACTTAGCATTGTCCCAGTGCTTTTCCAAGCTAATTAATTCTGCTCCAAATCCTGTGAAACAAATGGCTGAGTGTGTTGGGAACAGGCCTCTATTTAAGAAATTAGAAGGTAGATAAGCATATCTTTCACAGTGTTTGTGGGAAGAGAAAAGGGCCAAGTTATTCTGGGCAGGGAGAGGTCATTGAACCCTGATGGGTACTTAACCTAATTCACCAAGTCTGTCTTCAAACCCAAGGAAGCAAAGATCCAAGAAGGATCACCTTCATATTTTCATTATAACAATGTGTCCTAGGACACATTACTGGGAAGTGGCTGGTTTTGTTAACTGTGCATCATGATCTCAAGGTAAAAGTTTAAAGTTTATCTATCTCTTTCCCTAGAACTTAGAATTAAACCTTCATGCCAGCCCCACCCATGCTCGTGCAAGCAAGCCTAATTATAACTCAGTGGTGAAGAAGGTTTTGATGGAAGTGGGAAGGGGATATGACAGGGTAACGGGGGTGAATAAGAATGAAATATATTGTAAAGCTGGACATGGTAGCTCACATCTTCTATCTCAGCACACAGGAGGTTGAAGTGGAGGGATCACCATGAGTTTGAGGCCAGTCTGGGCTACAGAGTGAGTTACAGGTCAGCCTTGAATAGAATGAGATCCTGCTTCAACAGTATATGTATACATATATAATTAATTAATAAAAGGAAAAATAAACTCTAATTCCAGGACATGAACTGAAGTTAGCTGCTCAACTCTGCAGCCCTTTTATTCAATGAGATTTTCTGACTTGAATTTTCAAATGCCAAGGATGCACCCCAATTCTCTGACTTCACAGCAGTGCAGAACCAAGTATGAGTGAGAAAGGGGCAGAAAAAACAGTGAGTTATAGTATAGAGGCCAGTCAGATAGAGCCCCAAAGCCAGTAGGATCTGAGCAGTGTGGGACAGGTTCCCGGCAAAGCTTGTTTGAGACAAGGAGCATGAGACAACCGAGAAATGGACAGGCTGGAATGTGAACTCTGTCCTCTGGCAGAACATGCCCACTGCTGGTTAGAAGTCAAAGCTGCTGTGATTTAGCCACAAAAGGCTATCTATCAAAACATCACCTGTTAGCATTCTCTCCCATAGAAGAAGCAGGGCCATCAGCCCCTTACCACTCTCCCCTGCCCCCGCTTCATGTGGTCATGGGGAATGCTCCAGCATATAAAAGGTGGTGGAGTCGGGGTTCTGATGAGACAGTTCATGCTGGGGTGGGGTTTCTCAATGATGTGGCTGCCTTTGAGTCAGCTAATAGTAATAATAGTAGTAATCCCTCACCCATGTTCTTCTCTACAACACATTGGTTCACCAAGTCATAGTGAATGGAGCCATTCCTTTGGTCTTTCAGTGGTCTTTCTGGGTGAACAGGCATTTTGGGGCGTCTTCCCAGGAAAACTAAGACAAAGGTTATTCAAGTACAGCCCAAAGGTATGGATGCAAAGCACACACAGAACCTGACCGCAGCTCCCCAAGAAGCTAGGTCTGCAATATGACATTGACACATGTCATCACAAAAGGAAGAAAGAATGTTGACAAGAGTCAGGAGTGCACAGATGCGTGTGACAGACAAGGAGGGCCCAGAGGAGGGAATCAAAGGATTAAAGGGGAGGGGAGAGTGCCTTTATTTGCAAGGTAGTGGCAGGGTGGGGACTGGCTCACAAATGAAGTACTACCCAGATGAGGCCAGTGTAAGCATTTTCGGGTGTGTACATGTAGGCCAGGGGCCAACCTTGGATGTTATCCTGAAGTATGTCTTGCACCTCTTTGAGGACAGAACTTTGCAATATCCTGGCACTCACCAGTTACTCTAGACTGGCTGGCCAGGGAATTCCAAGGATTGGGCTGACTTCTGCCTCCATTGCACTGGAATTGCAGGGACACACCAGGGAGAGGGGCTTTGTATAACGATTTAAGGTGTCTTGAATTGATGGACTACTTGGATTTTGCCCTTTTTTGTCTGCTTCAAGCTACTTCATAGCTGTTCACTTTAGGACATGCTACTTAGCACTTGTCTAAGTTTTTGTCCTGGTTTCCTCTCTGCATCTGTATCCCATAGCCAAGTAGGAGTGACACACCATAGGGGAATGTATTTAGTGGCTAGTACTGAATAGAAACATGGATGTATTGGGCAGAAGAGATGGTTCAGCAATTAAGGCACTTGCCTGCAAAGCCTAAAGACTCAGGTTTGATTCTCCAATACCCATATTAAGCCAGATACACAAAGTGGTCCATGCCTCTAGAGTTTGTTTGCAGTAGCTAGAGGCTCTGGTGCATCCATTCTCTCTGTCTATCTCTCTTGTCTTTATCTCTCTCTGCTTACAAATAAATAAATAAAATATTTTTTTGTTTTTTCCTGTCTCATATTTCTTTTTTAACATATTTATTGTATGAGCAAATCTTGTGATATACCCCCATTTCTCTCCTCCCTGTCTCCAACCTACTGGGGGGCCCTTCTCAGTGGCCCTACTGAATCGGTCCATGAGGTAGGGTATTATGAATTGTACCAGAGGAAGCCAGTTTTTTTTTCTTTGTGTGTTGTTGCTGAGGGGGACAAAGACTCTGGATATTCATCCCCACCATAGCTCCTACAATCTTTCTGCCTCTCCATCAGAGAGAGTGAGATCAGTATAGGTTATATGAGGCAAGCATTGTTGATTTGGCAAGATTCTAATGGAAAAAAAATGGATGTATCTATGTCAGTGTTCAGTATTCACCCTTG
This sequence comes from Zapus hudsonius, assembly GCA_004024765.1. Classification (NCBI taxonomy): domain Eukaryota; kingdom Metazoa; phylum Chordata; class Mammalia; order Rodentia; family Dipodidae; genus Zapus; species Zapus hudsonius. The sequence goes on along the minus strand of PVHP010026723.1, from coordinate 10,007 downwards.
TGTAAAGCCCCCATGGGATCTGCAACTCCAGCAGATGCTGGAGGGATCTGTGAGAGAATAAATAATAAACAATGAATGGGTTCTGAGCACAGAACAAATCAACCTGGGCAGGGGCTCCCTGTCTCTCCACTCTTCCCACCTCAGTCAGAGCCCTGCTACACACACAAAACTGAGTGTTTGCATCCCATGTAGGAAATCAACCCCACAAATGCAGATTTGTTAAATAAAAAAGCAATCAAGAGCTCAATCAATCACACCATCACAGGATGATGGTGAAAATTCTAGTCCCTTAATGATACAATGTTTTCCATGATTAAGACATGTAAATAAACCAGTGGGTTTTCCTAAACACAAAAGCTTCCAGCATAACAGCCAGTAAACAGTTAGATGTTAATGTCTCTAACTCCAAAAGAAAAATACAAACGAAAATGAAAAGAAATTCAGTTAATCTCAGGGGACAACCTGTATGAACAGGGAAAAACAATGAGTCATGGATTCTAACCTGCTATTTATAACCTGGACCTACAAATGATCTGTTGCTAAAGGAGAGAAAAGTCATTAATCTCCACAAGTCAGGGAGCAATTTTATATTTTGAATAAAAACAAAATAAACAGCATTAAGAAGGGAAATAAATCAGATATGCCATAATTAGTTCGAAAGAACCAGATTTGCTGCCTAGCACTCTCTTTGCAACTCCAGCCTCATCTATCAAAGCAAAGTGTGCTGGATGATATGGAGAGTTTTCGTTTCCCCTTCAGACTGAATTAGTCAGTTGCTCTGAAGGGGAATTTGACAGGACCCTGAAGGGAGAGCATGAGAGATAGCATTATAACAAAGGCAGGAAGAAATGCTTAGTAAAGTTTGGCAAAGGCACTGCTCTGTGCTTCTCACCTCCTAGCCCTTGTTGGGGCTCAGTGTCTACTCTGTGGTCCTTTTTCTATCTGGGAGATCTTAGAAAGCTCACCATTTCTTTTAATAGAATCTGAGCATGGTCCGCATTTCCTTACCCATCTTTTCAGATGGACAAAGTTCAGCTCAGAGATAGGAACTGACCTGCTCAGGTTGGCACAGCAAAATCAGTGGAAATTCAAGGACCAAACTCCTGGCCACATGTCACCAGGCCTGTGCCACAAACTTGGCAATGACAGGGTTGCAGACAACAGTAACGTGATTCTTTGAGGTGATCTTTTTTTTAATATATATTTATTGTCCATAATGAGTTACATTATTTAGTGGGCAAACAATGCGTTGTTATCCTGAATTCCCCAATTCCCCCCCTCCCCATCCCTGATCAGTTGGATATCCTCCTCCTTGGGCTGTCTGTATTAGTCCTTGTTGCAAGGGATCCTGTATATCCTAGTACTCTTTACATTTCCTTTGGAGATGCACGCTCCCTTTATGCTCCATGGTGTAGGGGGCTGGGTCTTCCCTGGGTCCATTTTCTTATGCTGCTCAAATAGCCTTTCTCCAATGAGATGTCCTCACCAGACTCCCGCTCGTGTGTGCATCTTTACTCTGCTCTTTAATGCTGACCATTCTCGTGTGTGCATCTTTACTCTGCGCTCTAACGCTGACTGTTCTCTCCCTATTACTTGGGAGCGGACTGCTAGAATTTTTTCCCCCCATAGTCAGTTTGGTTGATGATTCAACGGAGACAGAGGTAGAATAACTCCCTCCAGCTCCATCTATAAATCCTTGCTCGGCTGACCTTATTGCTGTGAACAGAGCTCTGAGAGTAGCTGCAGGTGGGCATGAGGAATGTGCAGATGTCACCGATGTCACTTATCATTCTGCTGTCTACACAAAGCAAAAGCAAAGAAACAAAAACAGTGACACCAGGCTTTTATTTTAAAACACCTTGAACAATGACATTCCCAAATGCTGTGCATTGCGGTGTACATTCTATTATTCTATGCCCATAGGACTCCGTGTTTTGCTTTAACAAAACATATGGGGATCCCTATATATGACTTTTGTATTACATTTAGTGATATCAAATAGTATTCCTTCAGGAATAAAAAACTACATGAGGCTAGAAATAATTATTCAGTAAACTGTGCTGAAAAAACTGGTTATCTGTAAGAGATCACAAAACACAAAGAAATCATATCTGTAACTGATCCTGTATCTAAATATTAATTTTATATGTCTTAAGGATTTTAAAATGAAAGTCAAAAATTAAAGCTCATTACTATAGAAACAAAAATTTAACACATTTTACTATTTTAATATAAAATAAAATATAAGAATTGCCCTTCCTATTTGAGAAACATTATAAGAATTTTGTCACAGTGTTCTCCATAAGTATGTAAATACTGAACGACAGTGGGAGGGACCTGGAGACCCATCTTTGTGAAGACCTCTTTTCTTTGTTTATTTTACCTAGAAGGACAGGTGGTGGAGGGAAGGGCTTCTGATGTTTTCTCTTTCAGTGGCTGGGACCAGTCCTTACCTGTGAATATTCTCTGGTTATGAGTGAAGAAATCAAAAAGTATTAGGACTCTCAGTTCTTAATGTCTCAGCTGTCTGTCTGTCCAAAGACTTCTTGCAAATGTTGTCCTGTTTAGTTGGCTTTGTGGCTCTGAAAAGCATGTGTGATTTCTGCTCATTTTAGAAGCTCACAAAGGCACAGTGTTCTGCCCAGGCTCATTCAGGAGGTCAGTGGTGAGCTGAGAGCAGAGAGAACTAAGTCTTGTCTTCTTACCAGCTCCACCAGTGACCTATACCACTATAGAATACAAGTTTAGTGGTATGGGTTTCCCTGTGTATCCCATGACGCTATCCCCAGGTTCATAGTTTGAAATTCACACCCCGAGAATCTCAGCATGTGACCTCATTTAGAGATAAAGGTCTATACAGAAGTGGTCAAGTAAGGGGCTGGAGAGATGGTTCGGTGGTTAAAGACACTTGCTTGCAAAGCCTAGAGGGAGACCTGGGTTTGATTTCCCAGAACCCCCGTAAAGCCAGATGCACAAAGTGGGGGGAGGACCTGGTGTGCTCATACTCCCTGTCCTTCTATTGGTCTGCCTCTCTCTGTCTCTCTCTTAAATAAACAAAAATGTTTTTAAAAAGAAATGTTTGAATAAAATGAAGTTAATGAGTTCCTGTTACAAGAGGAAATTTGAACACAGACAGAGGGAAAATTGTATGAAGACACAGGGAAGAGACCATCATTAAGCTAAGGAGAGGGGTCTAGGATAGATAGCCCTCCAAAGGAACCGTTTTTTGAACGTTTTTCTTGACTTCTATAAATATAAACAAAATAACATGACCATAATCCCATCCCACCATATAGGCTGACATGAACCCAAAAAATCAATAAATAAACCCATGATCATCATCTCATCTCATCACCCTTTCTTTCCCCCTTCCCAAATCCCCCCTCCACCGAATCCCTTCTTTCCAACTAGTCGCTTTTCGGTTTAGAGGTCATCATTTTCCTTGGATTATATGGGTCTTGCATAGGTGAGGTATTGAATATGTAGGCCACTTTGTGTCTGGAAGACAGTATTGTAAGCACTCCTCCCCCGCCACCACCCCTTTTTTTAGGGGGGGGCTCTTACATTCTTCACAACCACCTCTTCTGCAATGGCGAAGGGACCTACTCTTGATTTTAAACTTCCAGTTTCCAGAACTTGATGAAAAATTCTGTTTAAGCCACTCAGTGGGTGGAACTTTATGATGGACGCCCTAGTAAACTAATAGGACACGAGAAATGTCAGTATTCATGGGAGAGAGAGGGTTGCCTAGAAGCATAGGAAATCCTGGACAGTCTGTGGAAGTATCTGACTGCAAGGGGAATGGAGAAGAAGGCAAGAGTAGGAGTGTCATGAGCATCTCATCTGAGCATGTCAGCCCTGCTACCATGAATAGATTCACATGGGCAAATTATTTAAAATTATAACCTTAAATTTTAGTATTCAAATATGATCTTGAATTGCATTTTTTTGTCCACCCACCTCCTCCCTCTGGTGTAGGCAAGAGGGAAGGGCTGGAAAGAAGACTGATCAGGAATCTCACCACCCAAGAGGTCACGTGACCTTAAACGTATCACTTTCCTCCTCTGGGTCTCAGTTGTCAACTTTATCAAGTGGTAGACATGGAAGCCGAGTGGAGGTGAACAGCGGATGGCTGAGCAGGAGTTGATCTCTGTGCCATTGTCAAGTTAGAATGGGTCTGGGAGAGACGGAAAAGAGAGCATTTCTAAGTATTAGGTGTGTGGCCTGAACAGACTGTTGATATCTGGTGATTCTAAGCAAAGGAAAGATCATAGTGGCTGCTCCCTATCTTCTTTTATAAATGGTAAAATTTCAAATTACATAAATGCTAAAAATAAAAGATTTCATGACTACAAAATCTGGGATAAATTATTGGAGCATCTGTAGCTGCATAGGTTGGATTCTGTGTGTGTTTTCACACACACACACACACACACACACACACACACACACACACACACACACACCTGTGTCAAACATACACTTGAACCTTGGTTTCCAAGGCATCTCAAGCAAGTTCTTAGTCTTTTGGGGGGGGTAATGGTTTGTTGAAAAGAAGGCATTTCAAAGCTGCTTTCCTTTTCCAATTCTAAGGGTTACCTCTGAATTTCTGCTATTAGCAAGTGTGTACATTGATGTCATTTTTGTAGTAGTGCTTGGTTCTTCTCCTCAGCCCCCAAATTGACAGTTTCCTTAGTGTGACAGATTTGTTCCACCCAAGAGGATTTCTTTTCCAGAACGTGGGAAGATACAGGGTAGAATTGATTTATTTCTCTCCTGGCTCCCTCTGTGCTCAACTCCACCAGTCAAATCAAGCAGAGTTGCCTCTGTTTCCTGCCACTGAACCACACTGTCTACTTGCATAAAACAGAGGAAATAGTTTTAATGCAGACCTTCCACTTGGAATGATTTTGAATCCATTTTTAGGTTCGTCACATCTTTCCATAGCACAGAATTGACTGACCAGCCCAGCAGAGGAGAAGGGGTAATGCAGAAACAGTGGCTGATTCATCTCCTAGGTCAACAGCATCATGGAACCATGAATTTCTGAAGTGAGCAATTAAATGAAGCATAAAAATGATAATAAAACCAATTCTTTCCTGCATCATCTTTGGAATATCTGTCACATTCTATAAATGCCACTAAGTACTTCTGCTATTGATTCCAATTGAATAGAATCCTACTGTTAATCTCATTCTGCAGACAAACCATCCAGGACTCAGAGCTTGAGCAAGAGCTGTTGACTCAGGATCAACCTTTGGTATGTAATAACAACAAAGACTTGCAAAATGTGTAAGTTCCAGGCACTAGTCTATGGAATTTTCACCTATTACTCAAGCTTCATATCAATTCTATGAGGTAGGTACTTCTATTAACCCATCTTAGATATAAAAAAAAAAAAAACTGAGCACCAGAGAGGTTAGTTAACTAGCTATGTAATTAATTATGACAAATTAACTAGCTATGTAATAACACCTGACAAGAAGCAGCTGGAGAAAGAAGAGTTGATTTCAACTTTCAGTTCCAAGGAATACTTTCCTTCAGGGCATGGCACCAGGCTGGGCTGGCTGGTCACATTGTATCCACAGTCAGAAAGCAGAGAATAAACAGGAAAAGGACTATACAACCTCATGGTCCAACCCTAGTGGTCCACTTCCTCATCAATGCTCGACCTCCGAAGGGTTCTACAACCTTCTAAATCAGAGCTAGTCGCTGGAGACCAAGTACTCAGACATGAGAGTCTGTGGGGGCGTTTCACATCCAAACCCCAGTACTTACCATCAGACCACACAGTAAGCTTCAAAGCTAAAATTAACCGAGAAATCATTATCTCAGAAGTGGGAGTCTTAATTGAAGAAAAGGAGAGATTGTGTTTATTCTCCCAAAGGCTAGCACACCTACCCATCATGGTCGCCAGTAGATACCTAAAGAACACATTCAAGAATAAAAGAATGAATATAGGCATAGATAAAGGATCTTCTTCAAGAATCGCCCATTTTAGAACCAATCTGCTTACTTTGAACAATACAGCCAAATAAGGCATCTAACCCAAAAGTATGATGGCTAAGACTTGCTCATGTAATGTATCTAATTATGGACAATAATTATGGAAAAAATTAAAATAAAGAAAACTATTATGGGTAGAATTTTATATACACTTACAGGTAAAAATAATAAGCTAAACTGACTGAATGGTTGATGAAATTAAATAAATGATTTCTATTGTGACATTTTCTTGTTGCTTCTGTAAAAAAATAACCAGATGTTTAGTGACTTAAAAATAATGCAATTTTACTTCCTTATTGTCCTGGAGTCTGAAGTAGTTATTATTGAAAAAATAGCAGGGCTGCATTTCTTCGGAAGGTTCTATGGCTAAGAGAGAGTCTATTTCATTTTCTTTTCCGGCTTTTGTAAGTTACCCACTAAAGCAGGTACCTTATCATTGTGGGAACGAAACAGCCACCTGAAGCAGCTAATGGAAATTTCTGGATTTGCTTCGAAGGAAATTTAATCATGGCATGGACAGTGTGGTAGGAGCAAACAGCTGGGACTTACTTCTCCACATCAGCATGGAGGAAGAAGAGAAAGTGGTCTCTGAGTGTCCAGTGGGGCAGGACCAATAACCCTCAAGGTCTGCCTCCAGGGACATGCCTCCAGCAAGGCTACACCTCCCAAAGGCTCTCCCAGCTGGGGATTAAGTATGAGGCTTAATCACAAACACAAGGAACTTTGGGGAACATTCTGCATTCAAACCATCACACTTTCTTTCACTTCTGGCCCCTTATTTTATTATCTTTCAAGCCCATGAGGCTGGATCAAGTCCTTCTCACAGTGCCATTTCAAGGATTCTACCTCTCTGTTTCCCTCTTTCCCCCATAAAGATCAATTTATGTGATTACCCTGGGCCAACATGAATAATCCAATTGTCTTGTTTGAAAGACAGTTGATGAGGAATCAGAATTACATCTGTCATCCTAACTCTCCTCTGCCATGTAGAATGACATCAGACTCAAGAAATCTTAAATAAATAATTTTTTTTTAAAAAAAAGAACTCTTCAGGGTTACTCTCACTACTAAAACTATTCATTCAGGGAAAGACTGATTATCATCTGTGGTTATTTACTTTTTAATCTCTATCCTTCAGGAGTAGATAGTGTAGAATTTACAGATGAACGCATAAAATACTTGAAATTTCCTTCTAAGTAATATAGGCGTGAAGTGGTAGATAGAGATGAAACAAAATTGGCCAGAGCCGACAATGTTTGAAAGTCCTGTATCTGGCATGCTGTGGCTTACTATGATATTCTGTCTACTTTTGAATACATTTAAATTCTTATAATAAAAGGCACTAATAACTAAAAAGAAAGATCAAGATCCTTGGCATATTTCAGCAACTCAAATTGCCAGGAACTCATTGGTTTTCAGGACAGTCCCATGATGAGAGCATTAATAGTCCACTTGCAAACAATACACCTGATGGTGTAATAGATTAAATGATCTGCCTGAGTATATGAAGTGGTAGGTTCTGAATCTAGGTTCCCACTATTTTTATTTCAAAACCCATGATCACAATCACTACTTCAGGCTGTCAGACAGCAGGTTTAGAGCCACATAAATCACTGGCAGGGAGTTGATACAAAGAAGATAGAATGTGTAGTCTCAAGAGGATCAGGGTCCTAGAAAATATTTGTTAAATCTCAAGTCTTTACCATTTACAAAGCAAGTGAGGCAAATTGTCTCAGTTCTCTAGACCTCGGGTCCTGGAACTATATGATGAGATCATGAAATCTGTAGGTCCTAGAGTGACTGGGGAAGATTGAGTGTGCTTGTCTAAGTCAAAGCCATAACAAATAAGACAGCACTATGTAAGTAAAAAGGACAAAATGCAGTCACAATGATGTTAATGTGAAGATAACAAGATCTTGGAGTAAATATGGGAAAAGAACCAAGGTACCCATGAATACATGTGTGACAATATCACAGTCATGTTTATATACTAAAAAAATTTAATTTAAAAATATGGGAAATTTAGCCTGTATAGAAAAAATATTTTAGTGTGCATATTCCCATCCTTCTAAGTCCTGTGGAATTCCTGCAGGAAAGCCCTTCGACATGCTGGGCCATGTATTTAATCCCAGCACTCAGGAGGCAAAGATAGGAGGATCGCTGTGAGTTTGAGGCCAGCCTGAGACTACATAGTGAATTCCAGGTCAGCCTGGGCTGGAGTGAGACCATTCCACTGGTGTGTGTACACCAATGACTCCATTAGTGTTCCTTACAGGAGCATGAGTAAGGGGTTATTTACAGGCTACACCACTAAAGAAAATCTCTCTCCCTCAACAACCATTGACTGGCTCTAAATGCTCAGGGAGGAGTGGGGCTTTGTCAGCCCCTTCCTAAGGACCATGACCAAATATTGACCAACCCAATTGTGTGACAATCTTGTACAGGAAACCACTGACACTCAGGTTCAACTACTTTAACACCCATAGCCTAGACGTACATTCTTCACTCAGGTCTGACCCAAAATCAGTCTCCCGGAAAGACAATACCATCTCTTTGCCTTCTTTTCTGAAGTGTGTGTGTGCTATATGTGATGTTGCGTGTGTGGTGTATGTGCGTGTGAGTACCGATGTGCATGTCCTGTACACATGCCTGTGGAGACCAAAGAATAATGTCGTATGTACCTCCTCCGTTACCCATGGGCATGTTTACATGAGACAGAGTTTCTCACTAGCTCCAGTGATTCTCCAGCCTCTGCTCCCCACAGGATTGGGGTTACAGGTGTGTGTGGTTTCTGTGGGTGCTGAGGAGTTGAACTCTGGTGGTCTCAGGCCTCTCAGGACTTCTGAGGCCCTTAGGCCTGTGCAGCAAGTGTCCTTACCTGCAACTAGTCCCCGTGTTGCCTTCTTCATCACAATTCTCATGTTAGAATACACCTCTACTGTCTCTTGCCTGCTTCCTTCTCAGTCCTTAAACTTTAAGGTTTCTTTGCTTCCCAATTTGAGTTAGCCATCAGTGAAGGGCTGCATGACTAAAGTCCTTTGAAATGAAAGCTCACTTGTTCATTTGGCTTCCATGAAGTCCTATGGCTTCCAGAGGGATTTGTGTTGTCAGCCTAACACTGGGTCCTGTTGAGTAGTGTTTGACTCTCATTGCTGTATCGGTAGTGCCTACAGAAGGGCAGCACTTGTCGCCAGTGACTCATGATGACTTCTTGAATGAAAAATACTGTTTATGTGACAGAAAATATTATTTACCCTCTTTCAAGGGTTAGTTGTTGTCATTGAAGGGTTGTTTTTTTGTTTGTTTGTTTGTTTTTGTTTTTGTTTTTTGAGGTAGGATCTCTCCTCTCTCTAGCCTAAGCTGATCTGGAATTCACTATGTAGTCTCAGGCTGGCCTAGAACTTACAGAAATCCTCCTACTTCTGCCTCTGGAATGCTGGCATTAAAGGTGTGTACCACCATGCCCAGCCCTCATTGAAGGTTTCTTTTCTGAGCGTTACATTGGTTTTGTTCAGGGAGACAGGCACTGGAGATCTATGTTATCCATTATCATGAAGAAAAAGGACATAAGGACATGGAAGGAACACGAGATCAAACATCCAGTAAATGGATGGAAATATTACTTAGTATAAAAACCACTTTATGTTTCACTCACATAAAGTTATCTTCACTTAGCTAAAATTTATTTCTGACACATGTAAGTCCCCTGACCCAAGACTCAATAATCAGAAATAGAAGTGTCAGTAAGTGTCAGGGTTGGTTCTATTGCACACAGAAGTACTGGGAACCCTGACACCATCCACAGTCCTTGGTCTTTACCATCCAGCCAGCAGGGGGAAGGAAGACAGAGAAGATTGTTGTGGGTGCGACCATCAGGACACACACCTACACATCCCATTTGGTAAACTTATTCTTGTGGCTGCACCTACCTGCAAAGGAATCTGGGAAATGTAGACTAGCTCTGTGTCTAGGAACAACAGAAACCACCTGTGAGAAACATG
>PVHP010026722.1:0-15701 GCA_004024765.1 Zapus hudsonius | reverse complement strand
ACTATGAATTATTAAGCAGGTCAAGTTGACAACAAAATTTAAACATCACAGGGACCACCATTTCTTAGGGTCTGGAAAAGAGAATTCCAGATCCTTCCCAGGGTTTCTAACTCAAACCCCTACAGGGACCAGGAGGGAAAGAGTTAAATAAAGCTAAAAGAAACTTGAGGAGACTTCAGGGGGACAGATGAGCACACACCTCATCTAAAGAGGGTGTCACCTCCAGCACCAGCTAGCAGCTTGCTCTAACATTGGCTCATTCCCCACTTTTCCAGGGAAAACTACAGATCTGAAATTCTAAGCAAAGACTTCCAATGTTTAAATGCAAGCTATGAATTTAAACATATTTTTAATCACACTGGAGTCCAAAGAGAACATATCTGAAGGTCAAATCCAATGCATTCTCTCAAGTTTATAATCTGTGCTATGAGTGTTGAAAAGAAATATAGAATTCCAGAGCCAGAAGGAACATTTATTCTATCTTCAATAACCATAACAAAAACAAGCAGGGGAGAGCAGTTGAGATTCTTCAGTATTTCTTGTGTGAGCCATTTGTTTATACGTTCTTTGTGGTGGAGTTCCCACCACAACCCGGGAGGTGTAGGAAATTTTATCCCAACATACAGATGAGCAAAATGAGGTTCCAAGGAATGAAGTCACTTGTCCAAGGCAACACTTTGGAATCTCTGTAGATAGACATTTGCAAAGACTTCTTTCTCCGTGTCCAAAAATTTCCCTCACTCTAGATTAAACTTATTCTAATGTAATTTTTAAAATATTTTATTTGCTTATTTATTTAATGATTGATTGACTGATGAGAGAGGGATAGGTTATACAACTATGTATAATGAATGAATTGCACTAGGGCCACCCTGTGCATCTGGCTTTACGTGGGTACTGGAAACTGAACCCAGGTCATTAGGCTTTGCAGGCAAGTGCCTTAAAGGCTGAGCCATCTCTCCAGCCGTCTCATCTTTTTTTGACTAGTGATCCACTCCTGTACACCAGACAGAAAGTGCTGGGAGCCCCTTCTGGAACCAGCCTGTCTCTCTTACACAGCACCCCCAGGAAGGCTTCAATTCCAGCTGCCAGCTCAGCGGGCTTCACCTCTGGGAGCTGGTGTTGCTTTGCAGAGAGGCTCACATGCCTCCCACCCACAGTGGTACCAACACTTGATATTTACACAGCACTTTACAATCTCTCTCAGTTAATCCGGCGTGTTCCCTGGTCACTTCTCATTAAGTCGAAAGTAGCCTTCTTTTCACTTGCTCTGAATTAAAGTGTCACTTTCCCCGGCTGGAAGCTTAAGGGAAAAGTACCAGCACCAAACCCAACAGGCAAGAGAGGGGGAACAGAAGCAACCGTAAGTCAGCCCCCAGCCCCTTTCCTGGACCCACAGTGATGGTCCACTCATCACTCCCTCCCACCCACAAATTAAACCAAATAAGTTTCAGCATCCTAGGTATCTGGCCCAGCTGGTGTGGGAAAACATTTGACAGCTGCCCTTGCACTTGTAAATATCTTTCTCGGTGTTCCCAGCAGAGGTAATTATCCCAGCTGTGCCTCCGAAGCCCACCTGGAATGTCTTCCAGACAACTAGCTCACCAGCCCACCACTGTTCTGAGCCCCGCTGTCTCTAGCCAAGGAGCTCAGAGCCTCAGCCCAGCCTTTCATTTTTTCTAGTTTGACCTCAGACCATAAAAGCAAAACTGCCTCCTGCCACCATTTGGGTGACTGACAAATTACTGCCCCAGGGATGGAGAAATGGTAACTGGGCTTCCCCCCTTGCCAGCAAAATCAGGAGCAAGAGGCAAAAGCAATGGTATATTTGAGCAGAAAGGATTTGGGTTTTAATCTCCTGGCTCTGTCTCTTCCCAGCCCTTAGACTCCATGCCAGAAGGTCTCCGGTGGAAGCCTCTGTTTTATTTCCCACAAGATGGCTCATCCTCTGGGGATTGGATGTGATTAAGTGACACACTAATATATATATATGTATATATATTAATGTGGTAGAATGTGTATAACATAAAATGTATCATCTTAGCCATACAGAAGTGTACAGTTCAGAGGTATTGAGTGGATCCATATTCCTGTGGATCTGTCAGTCTCTAGAACTCTTTCTTTATCTTGTACAACTGAAATTCAGTGTTCAGTAAACACACATCCCCCTTCCTCCATCCTCAGTCCCTGGCAGACAACAATAGTACACTCTGTCTCTATGAATTTGACCAGACAGCTCAGATAAGTGGAACCACACAGCATTTTTTTTTGTAGGCAAACTGGCTTAGACCATTTGTCATCATAAGGTTTGTCTGTATTATAGCCTGGGCCAGAAGATTCCCTTTCTATTTCAGGTTCATATCTCATTGCATGTATGCATCACATTCTGTTTACCCCTTCTTCCTTCTGTGGATACTTGACTTGGATTGCTTCCACGTTGTATTTATTGTTTTATGATCTGTGTGTGTGTGTGTGTGTGTGTGTGTGTGTGAGTGTGGAGGCCAGAGGACAACCTTGAGTGTCTTGTCCTCATCTTCTATCTTGTTTGAGGCAGGGTCTCTTGTTGTTTACCCTGAAAACATGAGGCTGACAGGCCTACCAGCATTTGGGATTCTCCTATCTCTGCCTTCCATCTCATCATAGGAGGCCTGTGATCTCTCTCTCTCTCTCTCTCTCTCTCTCTCTCTCTCTCTCACACACACACACACACACACACACACTACCACATCCAGCTTTTATGTAGGTTTTGAACTCAGCTCCTCAGGCTTTCATGGCATGCGCTTACCCACTGAGCCATCTCTCCATCCCTGCTTCCACGGTTTTGTCATTGTGGGTATGAATGTGGGTACACAAATATCCCTGCTCTAAGTTATTTTCAGTGTATGCCCATGAGCTGGGTTGTTGGAGCTCATACATGGCAATTCTATTTTGATTGTTCTGGGTGGGTCATCCTATAGTTCTCTACAGGAGCTGCATCAACCATTTTAACCTCCTAAGCACCACACATGTGTTTTGATTTCTCCACAGCCTTGCTAACACTTGTATCTTTGGTTTTGTTATGTATATGTGTATAAAATGAATGGGTATGAGATAATGTTCCCTTACCCTATGATCAAGTGATCTTCACATCTCTTCATCAGGCCCTACCTGATACTTTTCTTAGCTAGACATGTTGGACTTAAGACCAGATGCTCATTACTACCATCCCTGTAAGACCTGACTCACGGCTCCAGCTGAGCTTCCCTCACGGGTCTGAATGTTTGTCTGTTCTAGGACTCTGAGCTATTTTAGGGAGGAAGCTGGTACATCCTTTAGTCTATTCTCCTAGACTGTGAGAAGTCACTTCACTTCTCTGGGCTCCAGCATGATGCTCTGAGGCTTAGAAAATACATTCAAAACAACACGATAGGAGGCGGAAAGGGCATTGTACTAGAATCATACAGACCTGGCTCCGCACCCCACTCTACCATTATAAAGGGGTGTCATTTCCGACATGCCGTTTATCTTTAATCCCAGCATAAACGAAGCTTTCCCATGGATATTTGTTAAATGGATAAATGAATAAGTGAATGGATCGTCTCTTGCTTATCAGCAAAATGATACCTATTCCTAAATTGTCAAATAAGAGAATTATTTTCACAGTGCTTGGTATTGTGAAAATACTCGAGAGGTAGTTTAGCAAAGCGGTTCAGAGCTGTTACCTGCATGCTTAGCTGAACAAGAGACTGAGCCCTGGCCCTGTCAATCTTACCCATGTGATATGGGACCAGTTATATAACCTAAGCCTACTTCATTTTTAACATGGACATCATGGCTTCTGCTTGCCAACTTCAAGAAGGGTCTCTTTTTGCTCCTGATGCTCAAGTTTTATAACATCTTCCCAGGCAATGACTAGGGAAGACCTGCACAACCAGGAAGGACACTGTTTAATGATAGGGTAAGACTCTGGAGTCTGCCATCAAGGACATTGTGCTTTTGTTTTGCTAACTCTTTTGGCTAAGTCAACAGCCCTATGGAGACAGGTGCATGTGGATCAGGCAGGACTCAGCTGCTTGCCAACAGCCAGCACCACCATGCCAGCCAGGTGAGTGAAGCAAATACCAGCTCTAACCAAACCCTCAGATGACTACATCCTAATGGCAAAACCTGAGCTAGGACCACTCGGCTAAAACACTCCCAAAATTCCTGTCCAGAAACTATGCACGAGCTAGCAAATATTTATTGCAATTTTTTTAATTGATTAGGAAGTTTTTTAAAAAATATTTTATTTATTTATTTTCAAGCAAAGAGATACAGAGAGAGAAAGAGAGATAGAAAGAGAGAGAGAGAGAGAGAGAGAGAGAGAGAGAGCACCAGGGCATCACCTTGTGGGTCTGGCTTATGTGGGGTCCTGGGGAATTGAACCCAGGGGCCTTAGGCACTGGAGGCAAGTGCCTTAACCGCTGAGCCATCTTTCCAGCCCTTATTGTAATTTTTAAGATGTTAAATTGTAGGGTGACTTGTTACTCAGTGATAAGTATCGCATATACTTGTGTCCTATGGCAATGTGAAGTTTGATTGCACGTGAAGGGTAAACCTTGCACAGTGTTTGGGTTCATGAAAGCATCACAGGACATTATTTCTTTGAGATTGCCCCTGTCCATCATAAAGGAAGAAGTTCTCTTTTCTCTTTTCTCTGATTGGAAGACTCAGAAAGATGTGTATGCAACAACCATGACTAGATAATATATCTATGTATGATTCTGAGAACATATAACACAAGCTGAAGGACACATTTGTATCACCCGAACTAAAGATAGGGGCGATAAAACAAATAAAACTCTAACGCCAGGAGGATTGCTCAGTGGTTAAGACACTTGCCTGCAAATCCTAACAACCCAGGGTTCAATTCCCCAGTATCCATGTAAAGCCAAATGCCCAAAGTGGATGCATCTGAAGTTCATTTGTAGTGGCTAGAAGCCCTGGCACACCCATTCTCCCTCTCTGTTTGCATATAAATAAATAAAAATATTTTAAAAAAACAAATAAACATCTAAATGACTAAAAGTTCTTTCTAGAATTACAAAGATTTAGGTTGTGGAACAGCAGGGACTGTCAGGTCTTGTAAACAGACATGCTATGGAAGGAAATTATCTCCTTGAATCCTCGTAATGACCCAGGATGGCTATTCTGCCCACTTTATAGATGGGCTGACTGAGGCTTAGAGGGGTTAAAACACGCTTCCAGGAAAATAGTCATCGGGTGCTAGTGATGGGTTTCAAGACCCAGGCCACCAACCTTCTTGACTTGAACTAAACTCAGAGATCATTGTATGGTACCAAACTCTAGTCTCTTTCGATCTCTGAGAATCGGTATCATGGGATTAGGGTTTAGAAGACACCAGAGACTGTGTGCTGAGAAGGTTAATGCACAAGACAGTTTAAGTGAGAGAAGCAGGTCCAGTGAGTTTCTTTGATGATAGACTTGAGGGTCTCCTCTTTTTTGTTTTGTTTTCTAAGGTAGGGTCTTCCTCTAGCTCAGGCTGACCTGGAATTCCCCATGTAGTCTCAGGGTAACCTCAAAAGGGTCTCCGTTTTGATCAGGAGATGCATACAGAGTTATTTTTCCACCAGAGGGGAAACCATAGCATGAATGGGATGATGCACAGAGAACGACACTGGGCATCAGTCAGCAGCAGTGAGGATTGACTAGGGTGAATTTCAGCAGCATGCAGAGCAGGTGTCCTTTCTTGCATGGGCTTCTTCTGCTTAGCTGTAGCCAGGTCTCATCGTGCAAGAATTGAAGCCTTCAGGGTTGCCAGACTGCCAACTTGTTCCAAGAGAAGCCCTGGTTTGTTTTATATGTGGTCTTTCCAACTTTAAAGTTTGGCTTAAAAGAAATTCAAAATATTTTATGACACTCCATGCATCAAAAGACACACCATTTGGGTCAAATTCAACCAGGAGCCTCCCTTCAGTGGTCCTGGGACTAGCTAATACGCACCATCCCTTCCTGCTGTAAGACTGGTATTATCTCTTCGGTACTCAGCATGCACTGCGTTTGTTTACACAGGACACTGGGTGTCTCATAAATATTCCAAAGTGGTTTTCCACAAGCTGTGTCCTCAAGCAAAATCCAGACTTGCTGAGGGCAGGGACCAGGTCCCTGGTTTGTACCAGGGCTGTGTTTCTATGTCCCTGGTGTGAGACACAGCTCCTTCGGGTGAGAGCTCTTCATGGCGGGGGCAGAGAGTCCTGCAGTGATTGTCCCCAGGCAGTGGCTTGGGAGAGCTGTGAGCCTCATATTATTCAGGGACCTGAGCTCTGGATCTTGGGAGGGCAGCTTCCATCACTCCTGCTGTTCCAGGGAAATGAGGTGAGGGAATGAAGGTTAATGACTTCCACTTGCATTTGGTGTGCCAGGTTTATAAATGAGGCCTCCTTTTCCTTTGGGAATCCCACCTGCTGCTGTGAGGATGTGGCTGCTTTTGCAGACACAGGAAACTTGCTTCAGATCATCCCCAATGAGCAAGCTGGTCTCTGGGTGTCTTCTCCTTAGAGACCCTTCCCATCAGATCCAGATTGGGATGACGTGGCACATCATAGCATTTGTTCTGGATCTGACCGTTCTGGGTTCAAATCCTAACTACAAGTTGGTGAGACAGTGATGGGAATCCAGGCCCCTCTTTCCGTCATCTAGTTCAACATTTTTCTGGTGTCCAAAGAGATGGAGAATATTAAAAAGAAAAAACCGTGACTCTGGGCTGGAGAGATGGCTCAGTGGTTAAGGCACTTGCTTACAAAACCTAATGACCTGGGTTTGATTCCCCAGTAAAGCCAGATGCACAGTGGCACATGCATCTGGAGTTCATATGCAGGGGCTGGAGGCCCTGGCATGCCCATACTCTCTTGCTCTCCCTCTCTTTCCATGAAAATTTATAAATAAAATATTGAAAAAACACATAACTCATAGCCGAGCACAGTGGTGCTAGCCTTTAATCCCAACATTCAGGAGGTAGAGGTAGGATGATCTTTGTGAGTTTGAGGCCAGCCTGAGACTACATAGTGAATTCCAGGTCAGCCTGGGATAGAGCGAGACCCTACCTTGAAAAACAAAAAAAACAAGCAAAAAATATAACAACTTTGCTCTTGTTGTAGTCAGCCTTCTTGTTGCTGTGACAAACAACCCAACCAAAAATGGCTGATGGGAGGAATGGGCTTATTCTGGCTTACAGACTAGAGGGGAGACTCCATCAAGACAGAGAAAACAATGGCATGAGCAGAAGGTAGACATCATTCCTGGCCAATATCAGGTGGACAGCAGCAGCGGGAGAGTGTAGAAAACACTGGCAAGGGAAAGCTGGTTATTCAATCCATAAACCTGCCCCCAACAACAGAGCTCCACCAAGGTTCCAATACCCAAACTGCCATCAGCTGGGGATTGAGGGTTTAGAACACATTTATTTGTGGGGGACGCCTGAATCAAACCATCACAGTCCTCAAGGAGTTTATAATTTGAGGACATACAACCAAAAATATTGAAGATAGGAGGGTATTACAAAGCTTTGCTGTAGGTAGAAGGAACTATGGTTGTAACAGTAAATGAAAAGAAGAACAGAGAAGATGAGAAAGAGATACAATAAGAGTCACTCAAGGGGGTTAAGGTTTTAAAACCCGTTGGGGTTATCCAAGGGGCAGGACCTTTCACAGTGACAGAAGGACAGTAATGAAAGAGAAACAAGTTACCTTTGCCACACTGAAGGTTGTGCTGTGGTTATAAATTAGACTTTGGAGTCATATGATGCTTCGTTCCCAGGAATAGGGGGGCGGGGATCACAGAATAGACTATGGTAATTACAAACCTTTTGGGAACATAAGAAACTGGTGGCCACTGGGATTGGCTGATTCTATCTATAGATCAAATTTTAGTTTTTTTTCCCTACTTGTTCTTATAAGCTCCTGCTGTAGACAGGCTTTCTCCATGAGACAGAACCATGACACCTGCAAGGACCTTCAAGTTTCATGATGGTCCTCCCGCTCCAAATATCAAGTTCAAGGAAAGAGTTCTGATTGGCTTAGGCTGGTCACATGACTTCTCAGGTGCCAAGAAGAGTGTGGGCCCTTGTTTGAATGACTAAATCATGGATGTGGGGGGGGGGGTCTGTGATTGACAGTACCCTCAGAACCATAGAAGCTGGTAAGGCTCACAGAGACTTGCACTGTTCCAAGAGAGATCAATGTTTTGTTTGAGACAAAGAGGTCAGCTGGAACCTAGCTCAGTATTTCAGCATGTGGGTGAACCTGTTAACATTATAATTTCTGAGCATCACCTAAACGTCTAAGCTCACCTCCATCTGTGACTCAGAGGCCTTTTAGAAAACTATTTTTACCAGCTTTCTGGTTGAGTTCAGTGACCAGTCAGGTATGGGGGTGATGGCCTATCCTAATAATAAAATGTTACTGAGGAGGAAACTGAGGCACTCAGAGGAAAGCAAATTACCCAAGCCACATGGCCAGGAAGTGAACAAAGAACCACTAACTTTTGAGCCCTCTGCTCAAGTCTTCTGGGAGCCGGGTCACTTTCCAAGGATGTTGGAATATCTCCCTAGATCAGAGCAAGTGTTATCATCTCATGATACAGAGATGAGCTCTTCCTTGACAATTCTGCCACTGAATCTCACCCCCAAATACCGAATCTCCCAACACATGAGCACATTCTGCCCGACACTCTTCCTTTCTCCAACTCAGAGAAAGTGGAGAAGGATGCATGGACCGTGGATGATCTAATGGTATTTCAGGAAGAAAGGTATTTCAGGAAGAAAGATCAAAGGTTGAGAATATTAAACAGGTGTGGATATTGCAAAGAATGCAGTGTGATGATGTGGGGAGCCAAGCTGGATGAAGGGATGTTGGGGACTTAATGAGACTTTGGCATGATTGTGAAGAGGCATGATGAACACCACAACCATGAATGAAAATTCTGGAGGGATTTGTCACCTTCTGAGGTCATGTTTATGCTCACAGGAAAAAAAATCTTTTCAGCTAGAGAAGCTGTTTAATAACTGTGCCTATCCATGTTCAATGGTCTGCCAAATAAAAATATGAATCAAATTCTGGTTTTGAAAGCTCTGACGATGTAACAATTGAATTCCAGAATTAGAATTTTGAAATGTTTTGAAGGATGGGATTGTAAAGCCAACCCACAATATTTTCATCACAGTCTTGCCCTGTTGGGTGTGTGTGTGTGTGTGTGTGTGTGTGTGTGTGTGTGTGTGTGTGTGTGTAGTGTAGTGCTGATGATGGCCTCTCTCTCTCTCTCTCTCTCTCTCTCTCTGTCTATCTGTCTCTCTCTGGACCTGTGGAAGGGGACAGCCTCTCTCACTATTATAGAATTTCCCCTGGATCTATAGAGCTATAGCTTCAATAAATCCATTCTTCCCACAACCGTGCCTGGTTTGGAGGTTCATCCCTGCAGTGTATGGCTGAAGAAGGACTCAATGAAAGACTGTGCAAACTCTTTTGGAAGGAGATAGCTAAAAGGAAGGAAGTTGCTCTTTAAGGTCACAATGTATTTCATCTCTGAATTAACCACATGGCTGCATTCCTATTGCTTTTGGAAGCATGAGAAATGCATGCATGAAATGGGTCATGAAGTGCCCACACAGTTCCAGGAGCTGCTGCTGAGATGTGGTATATGGAACAGGGTGTGAAGTTCCAGATTGGCAAATGAAGCCATTGGAAGATGGGCTGTGATTTGCAATGGAGACCCGAAGATGTTTTGGATATACCAGGACTGTGCGAGGGCTAGCATGGAGTGTTGTTGGCTCAGAATGGAAGTTTTCCCCAGCTACTCAGCCAAGCTGGAAGGACAGAATTGGAAAATCTGGAGACTGTCAGTCATGGGTTGTGATATCGGACTTGAACTACAGATATCTGATGTTTCCCTAATGGTGATGGTGGCGGGGTGAGGGTGGGGGAATAAGGTCAGGACATTCTGTAATCCCTAGTCCCCTTCATGGAACATATGAAAGATGATTAGCATATTACAGGCTCTGAAAAGGCCCTTAGGAAAGACACATTGAACTTTGTTGAATCCATCGTTCCCAAACTTTGATCACACAAATCCTCTCCTGATTAATCTTATTACTATCCTGCTGTGATGGAGTCCAGCTATCCTGTGCCTACCTGAGGGGAAGGGGCGCTTTGAATGTTCCCAATTTATTACTTCTAGGTAAGCCAGATGAGAAACAAGGTACATGGGGAAGTAGCTATAGAGCCACTTCTCTATTTTTTAAAAAATGAATTGCATTTAATACCTCAGTTGCATTCTCAACACAGGTGTGTGTGTGCACACATGCATGCACACACACACACACACACACACAAATCCAGGGATGGATGATGTTTGATAATTTGGAGGCAGACACTGAAATGTGATATGTCACTGTACAGTGAATAAAGGGGAAACTTCATTATTTTGCAGAAAAGACACATTTTCAACTTAAAACATGTATTTATTTATTCACAAGCAGAGAGAGATAAAAAAGAAGCAGCCAGAGAGAATGGGTGCACCAGAGCCTCCAGACTCTGCAAGTGAATTCCAGATGCATGTGCCACTTTGTGCATCTGGCTTTATGGGGGTACTGGGGACATCAAACCCAGATCAGTAGGCTTTGCAGGCAAGCGCCTTAACCACTGAGCCATCTCTCCAGCCCGAGAAAACACATTCTTTCATGTGTCTGGCTTCCAGGATCACATGTGTGCCTGGAGCGCATTCTCCATTGGGTCACGCTTCTTTCTTCACAAGTATCTTCAAGATACAGTTCTTTTTTCTTTATTGCCAGTCTATATACATGTATATAATGTATTTTATCATAATCTCCCATTATCTCCTCTTGATCTCCGTTCCATCCTCCTTCTCCCGAACCCCTTTTCCCAACTAGTCCTTCTTCTACTTTGATGTATCTCTCTCTTTTTTCTAGTGTGTGGGTGTGACCCATTTAGTTGTGTTAAATCCAACACACAGTTCTAATGAGCACCTTAGACAGTGTTGTTTGACCTGACTTGTATTCATTTTCCTTCTAAGAAGAGCATCAGTTATTTCCTTTCAAAGTAGGAAAGGAAAATTTTCTTTCCAGGCCTCTGCCCGTGTGTTTTTGGTGGAGTTGAAGCTTCCTGCATTCCAAGGAAGAGTGCTGTGGTGGTTTGAATTAGGTGATTCTCATAAACTCATGTGTTTTGAATATTGGGTGGCAATTTTGGAGGTAGGTGCTTGCTGGAGGAGCTAGAGGCAAGCTTAGGAACGTTATGGCCAGCTCCCCCCTTGCCAGAGTTTAGCTCATTTTCTACTGCTATTTCCCACCTGCTGTGGCAGAGGTGATGTCCAACCTCTCAAACCATGCTTTTCCTGTCATCATGAAGCTTTCCCTCAAGTTTCTACCCTCCCCACCAAAAATATCCTCTCCTCCTATTGCTTTTGCTCAGGTGCTTTGTCCCAGCAACAAGAAGGTAAAGACAGTCAGCATAATTCCTTTGACTGCTGTGATTGGCTCAGAAATGAAGACATTGTCAAGTCTTGCCCAATGAGATTTGACCCTGTGATTTCACTGGGACCAAAAGAAAAGGCTCTTTCTCATTCTCTTGGGGTTGCTTGACTGGTGGGATGTATCAATGGGTTAGCCCTGTTGGACAGCCCACCCACTAATGAAAATGACAGAAGATAAAACAAGGGTTGGAAGAAAATCATTCGATAGTCTAAATCCAGCCATTGTTTTTTGAAGTTATTTTCACTTACATGAGTGAATACAGCTCAAACTGAGGTTCGGTCATGAATCCACCACTTAGTAAAACATGCCTATTGTTTAAGAGGTCAGAAACATCTAGCAAACATTTACTGTCATCCAGTTATCACAAGTATTAAGTTACTCATGGGGGCTAAGTGTACAAGTGAAAAAATAAATACAAGTTGCCCTTAAAGTGATTTACAGTCTAGCAAGAGACAAGCAAATTGAAAAATAAAACAACCCAATATAATGTGGTACATGTTCTGAGTTACATACAAGGGTTCACCTCATGCCAGGGATACAGGTTAGGGAAAGTAGTCAGGTAAGGCTTTCTGGTGATGACCAAATGCCTGGATCCCCAAAGTGGCTAATACTTATAATGTCCACATCACAGCTTAAGTTCTCCAGGGAGCCAACTCAGAGAAGAGCCTCTGTGTACAGATTTCTGAGAGGATGTCTTTGGAAAGGGAAAAGTTGGAAGGAGGATTGGATGAAGCCGCCTTGAAGATAGCTGTAGCTGATCATTCTGGAAGCTCTGAAGCCTTCAGAACCGTCTCAACTTGAGTCAAAATAGCGATAGTCATAGTCCCATAGGGATTGGCAGTTCACTGTAGCTGAGACAATCTCTGAGGGGTTGGCAGGTGAAGGCTTACTCCCCAAAACACTCTATCTATCTGGAGTGGCAGGTCCCCCACTCGGTGAGGAATCTGGGGTGAGAGCACCATTTCCACTGCATGTTCTTCGTGTATTATAAACTATTTGCGGTTTAGACGTTACAGCTATCAATTCCTATGTCTGCTGAGACATGATAATAGCAGCAGACTTTTACAGATGCCTAAACTATATCAGGTTCTGAGCCACCAACAGCGTTTTGTTGTATTTAATTGTCACAACAGCACTGAAGTGCCTGGTGTGATTTCTGTTGAATGAATAAAGATGAAATTCCAAGGGTTAAGTAAGGATTCCCAACTATCTCCAAGTGGATTAAGATTCAAACCCAGTTCCACCTGACGTCCAGGTGCAGGCTTGGAAACCGATCATATATATGCCCATTGTACCAAGTTATTCAGGCAAAGTGGCAGGGGAGACATTCCCTATCTGCAATGGGGGAAACAATTGCATTTAGGAAGTCTGGACCCAAAGGGGTGCACCCTGGAAACTCTGAGAGACTTCTTTGGCTATCCATTAAGAGGTGTGAGCAATTTAGGCTTCTTCATTTTCCTGAAGTTTTACTCACTGTGAAAAAATCTCAGCATGGGGATCTGGGAGATATAAACTCTGATGGGGAGGGACATCACCAGAGAGGAAAGAAAAAATGCGTCCATATAAGACCGTCTGTAAGGGAGAGGCAAGAAAATGATCTTGGGGAGACAACACAATGGATTCAGAGTTAGTTTGGAAACTTAGATTTGGGCCTAAAAGGTCATTGGGAAAGTAAATTAATGACATATTTCACAAATTGGACCCAAGTTAGCTCTGATTTGGGATTATATTCCATATAACTCCTTTAAAAAAGAAAAACAAAAGGACAATTGGAGAACCTATAGACCTTTAGATAGGGCAAGTGGGACCCAGATATGTTCTGGATATGGGTTGGAACATTTATTATAAAGAGAGGAGGTAGAGAATCAACTACAACACAAGTCTCCCTATGCAGCATGGCAGTGTGGATTAACACCCCAGTGTTGATGGAGTTGGTCTAGGGAGCAAGTGTCACAATAAAGCAAGTGTGAAAAGTTTATTAGAGAGTGATGGATGAGGGAAAAAGAAGTGTGACTAGGTGTGTGTGGAGGGGTGGCTGGGAGATTACAGTACAGGGTTGGGGGTGTCTTTAGCCCAATGGGACACTCTAGACCACAGAACCCCATTGGAAGATTCTCCCCTGCTCTAAGTCTCAGCTACTATGAGTTTGATTATTTTAAGCATTTTACATTCCTGGCTTTGTGCAATATTCATCTCTCTGTGGCTTTCTGATTTTATTTAGCATTCTGTTTTGGGACCAGAAAGAAGAAGAAGAAGAAATGAAGAATTCTTTAATTTTATTAAATCTCAATAACGTTGTTTGTTACGGTTGGTTGTTCAATGTGTATTAAATTTCAGTGATGAAAGAATGCTGTAGATATGTTAGAAGTTCTAGATAATGTTCTTATTTAAAACATAGGAAAGTAGATCTCATGTTACATATTCTTACTATCAAAATGAAATGTATAAAAGAACACAAGGAAGTCTGGGAAAGGGTGAGGTGGGGGACGTCTTGATGGTAGTGATAGTTTCAAGGGTTGTATGGATACATCACTGCAAACAGTGAATGGGTACAGATGTTAATGTATCAATTGTACTTCAATAAAGTTGTACTTGAAGAAGAGTCTTCCTCGAAGCCTTCTTATCCCCTTTTTGTTTAATCACAGGCTAGACCCACTGCTCAACAAAGTTGATCCTGGTTCAAAAGCCAAATGTGTTTGTGTTTTTCAGGATGCAACGAGAGAGCTGTTGCCCATCTAACCCTACCAACCAACCGTAGGCCGATGGCTGAGATCCTGGCAAGAGAGGAGCCACCACAGTCATATCGTGGAGGATCCATAGGGAACCGAGCAGACAATGACAGATGAACAAGGGACCTATAACCACAGCCATTCAATCAACACAGGATAGGCCAATGAGACAGAAACCAAGGATTTTCAACACAAAGACCCCTAAGCTCACAACATTAAAGCAGCCTTAATACTCACCCACCAAGACTCAGGGAACTGAGCGGAAGAGGGGGCGGAAAGATTGTGAGAGCCATGGTGGGGGAGACTGTCCAGAGGCATGGCACCCATCAGTAACAACACACTTGGGCCAGGAAGACCGGGCTGAGTACTAGGATATCCAGGATCCCTTGCCACAAGGACTAATACAGACAGCCCATGGAGGAGGATATCCAACTGATCGGGGATGGGGAGGGGGGGAATTGGGGATAACAATTCATTATTTGCCCACTAAATAATGTAACTCATTATGGACAATAAATATATATTTAAAAAAATAAAAATAAATAAAAAATATCTACATGTGCTGATGTGAAAGTAACCTGAATGCCCATCAGCAAATGTATAGGTGTATATACATAGCCTTAAAAAAGAGATAATTGCTTCATTCATAGCAGAGATGGAAAGGGAAGATAATATACTCAGTGAGATAAGTCAGACACAGAGAGACAAATTTGGTATGACTGCCCATTCGTGGGGAAAGAAGTGACTTTATAGAAAGAGCGTAGAGTGGTTGATGGTCATTGTAGTCTAGGAGGAAGGAAGGAAGGAAATGGGACGGAATGGGAAGGGAAGGTGTTGCCCAAAAGGCATACATTTTCAGGTAGTTTAGGAGAATAAGTTTTATTAATTGATTGCATTCTATGGCAAACACTTAGCAACAATGCATTATATGTTTCACATTGCTAAAAGAATAGATTTTTAACATTCTCATCACGAAAAGGTGAGGCGATATGTGTTAATTAGCTTGATTGAATTGTGTGCACAGAGATCAAACATTGTACCCATTAAAAATAAATAATTATGGGGGCTGGAGAGATGGCTCAGTGGCTAAGGCACATGCCTGCAAACCCTAACAACCTGAGCTTGAGTCCCCAGCACCCACATAAAGCCGGACTCACAAGGTGGCGCATGGCTCTGGAGTTCATTTGCAGTGGTTGGAGTGCCTGGTGTGCCCATTCTCTCTCTCTTTCTTTCTCTGTTTCTTCTCTGTGTGTGTGTCTCTCTCTGCTTATTTTTCTGCTTATTTTAAAACACTAGAGCTAATTTTAAAAAGTACAATTTTAAATGGTGAAGGAGTTAATGGTGGGAGAGCATCAGTTAACCACACTACCTAAAGCTGGGCAGAGAGTCACTTTAAAAAAATATTTTATTTATTCATGTTAAGCAGAGAGAGAGAGAGAGAGAGAGAG